>JRUX01001588.1:0-27549 GCA_001407235.2 Kudoa iwatai
AAAAAAAATTATCAAATAACATTTTCTATATTATCATAATAACGATTATGGGGAAAAAAAGTCTTCATCTGCATAACCATCCATAGTTGTTAGTTATATTAAAATAACTTGAAAAACTCCATCTTCTATTTTTTTAAATATATCTATCTTCTTTCTTTAAACCATTACTGTAATATATAAGTATATCCCTCTATGACACAAGTTAAAGTAAAGCGATATCAACCGAGTCCTACCGAGATTTGGTTGAGGTTGGAAATGTTGAATTAGACATTGACTATGTACGCTATTGTTTTCCAGATACATTTATTCATTTTTTAGTTAATTTAGAAATGTTAGCTAAAATCTACTTACAAATATTTCTGTTATTGTAGTAAAAAATCCAAAGAATCTTGTTTCATTATTAAGGTTGCATGATAAAATTTTAAATGATCTATTTTGTTTTTGTGTTAACGCTAATTTCATAATATATTTACATTTTAAACAAAATTGTGGCACCATTTCGCTATATTGTAATATCTTTTAGAATAACATTTAGAAGCTATTTATTATATATAAAAATTTAACAATGAATCAATACACATTAAAATGTTCTACCCTTATTAGATATTCCATTATAAAACTCTAGAAAGACCATTCTCGTTACCGACGCCATCACATTAAGGTTTGTTACACGTGGATTAATTAAAACATCTTATTACTTGCTGTAGAATCTATCTACACAAGATGAGTTAGCTAATTTTTTAACAAAAAGCTATCATAAAATATTCAAAGTAGTTTGAATAAACCATATGAAATGTAATACTTTAGAAATGATTTTATCTCTCTACAAATGTATATAAATTTAATGTATTGGGCTATACTCCAAGATATTATTACTATAGTTTTAAATTATGCTGAATTTTATAACTATTTACAAATAGTTTAACAAAATGTAATCAATTTTATGGTACCCACAAACAACAAAACCGAACAAGATGGAAATAGGACGACTAATTTTAATCATCATACTATGGAGTATAGATGTTTTCCTTATAAGGATTTTTAATATACTACAATTTAAGAATATACATTTTAAATTTTTAAATAGAATTCATTTGGAATAATATGGAAAAACATCCAAGTTTATAAAAGGTATATTTGATATTATTCTACCATGTATATGTAAAGAAAATGTCATCAATTGAATATTTTTGTTTTTAAGTGATATACAAAGAATTTCTAATGTAGAATGTAATATGGTGGAGAGTTGAATCTATAAACTAACTAATATAAAATTTTTATTACAATATAACAATAAATTGATATGATCATAGTCTACTTATTAATTCGAAAGTATCTTATATAGAACCACAATTTTAATATAGTTCTTTCATTTATATACTTTTTTGATTAAAAGGTAAATTTATTGATTGATATTTGTAATAAATAGATTTCTACTAGTGTTATTTTACTATATATGTGTATAACATGTTTGAGGAATCTTTATAGCATGCAAAAAGTTGTCACAAAATGATTTCACCATAAAGTACAGTTGTTCATTAAAAAATATTATTTATTTGTAATATTAGAATAGTAAATTATAATAGATTAACTTATATTCTTTAAAAAAAGCCTGTACCTAGTAAGTTGGTATGAAACCGCGCATTTTAGAGTTCACTGTGGCGCACGCATTTAGCAGTATCAAAATCCGCTGAGAGAAATTAGAGGGTTTTGGTTATGGCATCAGAATTACTAGATTTTTTAAATTTGTATATATTGGAAGGATTTTATCGAAAGGCACCTATTACATATATATGGGGATGCAAAGGCTGTGGTAAAAGTTACACCATACATCATTGTATTAAGCACTATAAAAAAGTATTAAATATACATTTTTGTATTAAATTATTAAATTGAAATAGATTCTAGCTTGGTGTTATATAAGATGTGCTGAAATAATAGATATACATGCTATATATAGCTATATTTTTGAAGAAATATATCATTATGTAAGCAAAAACAATAGTCAAATATCATCATCCTACTACAATAGCACTGCTATAATAATAAAAGATTTTCAACAAATGATTGACTATATACAGTCTATTGTTTTAGAAAATTTTAATGGTGATATTATTTTGGTATTGGATGATATAGAACAAATTGATCAACAATATAGAGATAAAATATTGGATGGATTAGTAACATTAGCAAATACAATTTCCAATTTTTGTGTTATTTTAATTGGTAATCGACCTATAGATCAATATTATAATGGAAATTTATTTTTCAATCCAATTCAATTCTATGTACATCCATATAATGAAGCTACAATATACTCTATTATATGTGATATAGCTAGAAAAAAACTATCTGATGACAATTTTATAAATATTATTCATGATATGTGTAAATTTTTGTTAAAATTAGTTCTGCCTATAACACAAAATATGGATATAGTTATAAAAATAGTATACAACATTTTTGTGTTATATAAAATTAATATATTTTATAGTTGGAACGTTTATTTTCAACCAAAAATTTTATTGATTCAATTAAACAAAAATTACAGTCAACTATGAGAAATGAAGTTGTCAATTTATTAAGGCAATTAGGCTATTTGGATAATATACAGATAAATAATGATAAAGTTTTTGAATCTAATGAAGAGGATGATCAACCAGAAACTATGATTAATAAAGAAAATCAATCAATTAGCTATTATTTTAGTATTAATGAGATGTATTTGATTATTTCAGCGTTTATAGCCACTTTTCTTAAACAATCTATGGATAAAGTATTATTTAACAATAATAAACCATTAAAATTGTCAAAACGTCGTAAAAATATTAGAAAAAAACAGTTAATAGATTTACAACATAAAGAAATAAGTATTTATATATATATATTATAGTTTAATTTGTACGCATTTTTTATGAATAGTAACTATGGGATGGTTTACATATGAACGATGGGAAGAAATTTATAATTGTATAGCATCTACTAATCGATCATTTTTTTCAATTACAGAGCTACAAAACATATCAAAACTTATAGAGTCCAATATTGTTCAAAAAAATCCACAAAAATACAAATACAAGTGTATTGTAGAAAAAGATTTTGTTGTAAAATTATGTTCAATCGTTCAATTTCCTATTCAACACTATGTTAACATAAATAATATATTAATTAATTAGTAATTTATTATTTTTATACACCAAAAGTTCTTCCATTATAGCTACTAATATCATGATTAATATTTAAATATAATGTTAATTTTATTTAATTTTCAATATAAAAATAGTTATTGATAATATGTTACATATTTATATTAGGATTCATTGCCTTAATTTACATAATTATTCTATATAAATATATTAACAATTTTATGTGCTTTAAACATATTTCATTCTTAAATGTCTATCAATTTTAACAAATAGGAACTAAATATAATATTTCAAAATTATTAATATCAATTATAATTATTATAAAAAAATTCAACGTTACCTGAGTTATTTATCATACATAAATATGACTGATATCATTAAAAATACTATCTTCCTCTTAGATAAGTGATGTCCAAGTAATGACATCAATGTAGTTGCGCACGCACTCTTCAAAATAATCACTTTTTATGATTTTGTTAAAATTGTTTTATCATACTTTTATTAGTTATAGAAATGAATTATTAAACGTATTCTGCACATATATAAATTTATAAAAATACTATAATAGTTTATTATAAAATAAGGTAATATTCTTAAATTTGATGGCTGAATGACAAAGTTTACATTATTTGAATGTATAGCATTCGTAATTTTACCATAAATTTATATTATATAAAATGATTTATTATAGTAACAATAAATAAGTCCCACAGAAATAATAAGAAATGATGAGTCAGATTTATTTTTAAGATTAACACACATTATTAATTAAAAAAATATCACAATATTAATATCTTAAATTAAATATAAATACTACATACAAAGGATATTTTAAACTAAATATGTATTTGACGTTGTGAGCATTCTAAGTTTATTAAAAAGCTAATTTTGATAGGTCTAGTGTATACAAAAATGATATAAAGACACAAAAAACACAAAATAAGGTATATTTTTTATTTAAAAAAAAAACAACCGAATGATGGGCTGTATTTTGCATTTAATAATAAGAGAATATATTTTAAATACAATGATAAGATTTTTAATAAGTTTTCATTTGAGCCTATTTTATGAGAAATATAGTGAATTAATACTTAAATATATCACTATTTTATATATAAAAAATATAAAATACTAAAAAAACTTGTTTATATTAAAATAAATTTAGAATATTTTAAATTTATAGATTAAAAATTGTTAATGAAACCATTCTCCTAAATATTGATCATTGAGAATTTAATCATAGTGCGCAGACTATTATATCATTTTTAGATAGAAACAACTTTTAATTACTAAACATTTTAAATTATAATATTAGATATTATTTATTTAAATATTAGTCATTGATGAGTAGAAAAATTTAAGTTAATAGCTAGTTTATTCAAATATAAGAAATCTAGTTGGTATAAGTTGTTATACAATAAATTATGATATCTATTATTAATATATAATTGGTTTTTTTTCCACCATGATAATATAATACTAAAGATAATACTTGGTTAAAAATGAGCATAAAAATATCATTATACCTTTTAAAGGCGTATATTTAATAAAAAATGGCTAATTTATATGATATCAATATACCACATTCTAGAATATATCAAATTATACTAAACTATGGTGAAATATTATCAAATGTTTGTAAGAATTTTTCAAATATTTTAAATAAGAACCAAGTGCTATTATTAGAGACACTAGTTATATTGGCATGAAGTTGAAAAGTTTCTTGTTGAGAAAATGATATATCTTGACCATCATCACAAATATTAGTTACAACAGTTACTGCCATAGACTTGATACCCATATGAGCAGCGGTTACAATTTCTGGAGCAACACTCATTCCTACAACATCACATCCCACCTATAGAATATAATCAATCAATGTAGGTGAATTATAGTTATAATAATATGTTATAAAATAGAATACATTTCGAAGATATCTCACTTCAGCTGGAGTTTCAAAATGTGGACCAGCTACTGATGCATAAATTCCAGTTCTTATATTTGGAAGATTTTCTATATTGTCAGCAGATGCAATAAAATGTTTAATAAATATAGGATCATAGCAATCTTTAAGTGGAATAAATCTACTACCAAACCTTGTATCATTTTTACCCATAAGTGGGCACATACCAACAAATCCAGGAAAATAAATATGATCAGTTATTACAACAAAATCACCAACTTTATAGCTTGGTTGTAATGATCCAACAGCTCCTGTTACTAAAAGATATTTCACACCAAGTAATGCCATAACTCTTAACGGAAAGATACACTAAATTATACCCAAATTTTATACTATATATACAATTGATAATAATACTAACTTGAGATGTTGAATTATTATCATAAAAATGAATTCTTCCACACATTACAATAATATTTTTTGTTCCAATTGTACCAATTACAAATTTATTTGCATGAGAATCAGCTAAAACACATTAAAAACCAATATCATATTCTCAATATACCAGAACTAATGGGAAAATTAGGAAGATCACAAAATTTGATTACTTCTTGAACTTTCATAAACTGATCTATTGTAGTTAAACCAGTACCCATTACCATCATAATTTCAGGTATATCAACTGAACATTTTGATTTTATATTTTGAGCCATTTTATTGCAAAATTCATAATTTCTATTGATATATAATGGATGTGTATCTAATAACATTTTATACCTATAAATATCTGACCACGATTGTTCTTTGCTTTCCATATTGAACAAACTACGTACACCAATACTATCTAGTTTGTATGATATCCTATTAATACACCTTAAATCATGTGTTAAAATTTAATGAAGGATATACCTCGATGCACCTAACTAATTGTAATTCTATATGAAAAAAATTAAAGTTTTTTTTATTTTCACTTGAAATTATTATTTTAATTATTTTTTAATATTATTAATGTTATGTTTTGATTGAATAAAATTATGATTTATTAAAAAATATCTTAAAATATTTTCAATAACGTTTAACGAACATATTTTAACATCGCTTCATCAATCTTCGGTTTACACCCATTAATCTATTTTGTAAACTAATTTATTACTAACTAGCTGATTATTTTTTTTTACTTTATTCAAATCTATACTTAACATAAAATGCCATTTATTTAAAAATGTAGAATCTATCATTCTAAGATTAATATTTATATCACAGTGAATAAGTATAAAAAACCATTCTTCAATCTATCCATGCGTCTATATTATAACACTAATAGCATTTATAATAATAACAATTAATAATCATTAAAATTGGATTAATAATAAAATTACTATTAATTTCATTCATTAATTAGAAAATATATTTTTGTTTCAATAAATAACTATTTTCTACATATATATTTATAATAAAATCAAGAATATTTTAAAAAAAATTTCCACTTTTAATTTTTAGTTTATAATAATAATTTAATGCATTTTTAATAATATCTCTATTGAATATTCAATTTATATAATAGTCTATTATCTTTCTTCAATATAATTAATGATGCATAAAAGGTTATTTAATTTCTTTAATTATGAATTTATAAACTTATCCATTTTATTACATTTTATGGGTAGATTATAGTTTAATGTTAAAAAAATCTATTAATTTTTTTTTGATAAAATTTAATATGTAAATTATCTTGATTCTTTATCATTCAATAACATTATTTTAATGGATTACTATAATTGATAGTAATCAATGGAAACAATTATTGTGATACATTTCCCTTTGAGATATTTTTCTTGTATACGTTTGTATTGGTGCCGTTGTCATGGTGATATATTATCATGTGTGAATTCACCACTATGATACATATGTGATAAGAATACATTGAAGCTATGAAATAACAAAATAATAAAGATAGTAGTTTATTTTATAAAATTTAAATATAAAAATACTAAATTATAAACTCAAAGAAAAATTAAAATCAGATTTTTAAATAAAAAAATAATTTTAAAAGTAGTAAATTATATTTTTTAATAAGAAAAATATACTGAATACTATTTTTAGTTACAGTTAAGTTTCTACTTCTGTTGCGTATAATTGTAGTGGTATCTTCGTTTTTTTTCGTAAAATAGCTGCTTAATTTTACAACGTTAAAAGTGTTGATAATTGATATTTAAAAGATATGAATAGAAGCTTATTTTTTTTAAATGTTACAACTATTTTTAAAAACAAAATTGTATCATTGAAAAGTAAAGAATAAAATGATTAAACAGGAAGAATTCTGCAAATGAATATGATTTTCAAAGCCATTTCAAATCTTGGTTTCATATCAAGATACTATTATATTGTATTTTTTTTCAAATTTATAATATTAATGTGTTTTAGAGTCTTGGTACGTTTGATTAAGCATTCCTAATGAAGGAAATACACATTGATTCTTTTTAAGCTGTAGTAGACTAGAAAAATCTTTGCAGAAATATGTATTAAAGTTCATTTATCCATATTTTGAGTAAACTTATGGATCATGAATAAATTCTTTAATAGATGAAAGCATAATTTTTAAAGAAAGTTTAGAGATGAAAGAATATTGTAAAAACTTTTTTTTTGTATACAAGGTCAAACCCCTGCCGCAACTTGTTAGGTTGTGAACTTCGGGTGGTTAGTCAGGCCTGCTTCATTAACGCTGTAGGCGCCGTAGCACCATCCTAATATGATTTAATGTTATGCAGTAGTGTGGAGTTTAACCCATTAAATCTCCTTGCTGGGGGCGTCTACCACATCCAACCATACTCTTTCGGCTATCTTTGAATTAGTCTAGAATGCCTCGCATGTGGGTGTCGGATCTGCGGATACATATAAAGATTCGCCACGTACTCTGGCATTTATAAGCTTCTAAGACTTGCATTCTGCTAGAAGTCTCCCACTGTAAGCCCAGTTACCTACACTGCGTGCCATCTGTCCGGTTTGGATACGATTAATAAATAATGATTTTGGCGTGATATATAGCATGTACTATAATTTTATGCCAAGAATTGAAGGTTTTTTTAAATTATGAGTAAATGATTTATTACAGTCTTGAATCATTATATTTTTTAATATTTTTGAAATTATTCATCTAAGTAAAATTTCTGCCAATTAAATAGGTTTTAAGTTAAAGCTGAACTATTTGGATAAATTATTGAATATATTGCATAAAATGGCATAAATATGCGAAAAAGTAATAAAAAGTGCTTATATTTTAATCTAAATCAAATTTGGTGGGTAATACGATTATTCATATAGATCTCAACTATGTTATACTTGATATGGATCAATAGTCTGTAATCATTTGATGTTTGATATTTAGAAATGTGAAATGTAATTTTTAATGTATTTGATAAAGGTTTTATCTTGTAGAATACCAACATGCTCTACTTTATAAATGTTTTTAATAAGATTAAATGGGTTTTTGTTGTTTTTGGCAATTGCTTTGCAAGATTCCAGCTCATCAAGAGTTAGAGTGCCATCTCCATCTTCTTTTTTTTGTTTGGATGAATGGTAATCGTTGTCTTTATCTAGTGAAGCATAGCCCACTGTTGGTATTCCAGTACTATAGATACAAACAAATGGAATATCAATACTACTATCAATCCATGGATCAGGTAAATGCAAGTTAGCCATGTTTGAATAGACATTTCCAATAATTTTACTTTGAATTTTTGAAATATTTTGAGTTGTATAAACAGTTGTTGGAGTTTTTACAATAACCTATAAAAAAATATTTTTACAACATAATCAATTACACGAATCATAACTCTACCTTATCTGGACCAAAGTATTTTTTACTTGGTAATAGGTAGTATACTGAAGGGAAGGTAGAAAATATATTTCTTATAAATGATTTAGGAAGTGGAGCCAATGTAAAACCACTTTGACCAAATAATCCTGATAGAACAGCTTTTATTGTTCCTGCAAAAGCTGCATCTATACCTATAAATGATTTAATATATTTTTCTTTCCATTGTTTGGATTTTTCTGATAAAAATTTTATAAATACGGGTCCACCCATACTATGACCTAGTACAATGATTTTTTTGTTTCCAATCTTATATAAATCTTCAATAAGGTGGGTTAAATTTTTAAAGTACTCATTTTTATATGAATTCACTTCAAAAATAATGATGAATGACGTAGTTAATCAAATAGTAACCTAGATACTTGGAAATTTACGAAAATCATAAGGTGCTGATTTGATATTTTTATCCCTTTCATAGCCTAATTCATCTTCTAACATTTCTGTTACTTCATCATAATAATCAAATAATTTCAAAATTCTATTTCCTAAGTAATTAGTTGATTTTGTTTCACCAAATAGTGTTGTTATATAGGCCCCAGGAGCGTTTTCCATTTCTTTTGTATTTGAATTGTAGTATAGCCTTTAATTTCATTAAAAAATGAATTTATAATAGTAATAATTACTTAAACCAATAACTAAAACAGTGTAGAGGAAAAAATTCTCTTATTTTTATCCAAATTTTATGAAATTTTGGCCTATTTGGACAGAATGATGGTTTTCCATTGATCTTTAGTAATGTACCATAAAGATGACTACCCATAAGTCCTGGAACTTTAAAAATATTAATTTTATTTGTTTACTTACTGCACTTACTAAGTACAACAGGATTAAGATTTTTTTTTACTTTTTCTTCATTTAAAACTAAATATTCTTCGGCAAACCATAAAAATAATAATACTACAATAAAAATTAATTTATAATACAAATTTAAATTACTTTTAGTTAAAATCATTTATAATATATATATTTAATTAAAAAAATACTTTTAAAATATAAAAATTAAACTAGTTAAAATCATAGCAGCGGACATATCTTTTACTATCGAATGCTATACCTACCTAGGAGTTACCTACTTATTTGATTGACCACAATAGCATATAAGTAATAAAATTACAGCTTTTATTTAACACTTTGATACTATTTTTAAAATAAAAAAAAAAGTTTATATCTAATTAAAATTTTTTAATTAATTGTGTTTCTATTGATAAAAAATACACACAATAAGCTCTAAAAATATTTAAAATATTATCAAAATTTCAGTTTTTATCAAAATTTGTTGTATATAATCTAATATATAATTTATAGATTTTTTGGAAAAATATTATGTTCTATTCTATGATAGCTAAAATATCATATTTACTTTTGATTTTGTTTTTAACCATATCATGTTACCAAAAATTTATAAAAGTAATTAGATTTATAATAATTAACATTTATATTTAAGATATATTTCTGTATTAATCAATTTAACATAAATTTTATATAAGAATATAAAAATCTCATGGGATATTTGGCAATTGAATGATAAATTTAGTAGTATAAGATTAAGATTTATTCATAAATTACATAATTTATAAAGTAAATTCATACTCATATATCTTTTATAATAAATTAAGTCAATATTTAAAAATGAATTTAATGGGATCACAATTTTATTAGTAGAAAACCATTTAGATAATATCCGGTGAGAAGATTATTACTCTCATGTACCTGTTAATTTTGTCTATATTTAACAATATATTAAATTAATTTTTCTTTGAGATAACTTAATCAGTATATATTATTAATTATTATATACTACAGTATAAATTCAAATTTAAATTTTAGTATAGTGACATACAGCTCATATGGAATCAATAATGTTAATACTTTTTTAGAAAACATATTAAAATCGGTAGTCTTTGATTAATTTCAAAGATGAAATAGACAGTCGGATTATTTTTTGAAAGAATAATATGTATTTTCGGCTATCTTAATTTTTTTTATTTTATAAAAGAAAAAAATACTGTGTTTTAATGTTTTATTATCCCTTTTTATAATTATTTTCAATAATATTTATTAGCCATTATTAGGAAGCAATTGATAGAAACTTTTGCATGTTATGGAAATTTTAATGGGTGATATGAACTTTTTAATATTTATATGGATGATTTCTATAAAATTTTTTTGGGAATTTAATTATGGTTTTAACAATGACATAAGAGAATCATATAAAAGAATAACTATCACCTCTAATCAATACAACACAATAAGCTCATGGATGAAATATTCCATGTGTATAAAAATGATAAAAGACCCATCTAAATATGAATACAAACGTGAAAATATTGATAATATAACCATTATATTTACAGTAAATTCTCTTCCTAGTGATTTTAATGGAAGATGTGGAATAAGAGCTACATGGAGTCATCATACTGGAATAAAATATACAAATGCATATAATTATTTTGTTGTTTTTCAGTTGGGTTATGAATTAAACTTTGATATGAATAAGCTACAAGTTGAAAATGAAACATTTGGTGACCTTCTCATTTATAATAATGTGATAGAAAAGTATACAAATTTACCAAAAAAAAATATAGAATCATGGAAATATATTTCTAATAAATTAAACAGTACAAAATTATTAGTTAAAACAGATTCAGATGTATTTGTTAATATGGATAAATTTATGTATTATTTAACTCAAAAGAAAGTATACAATATTGTATATGAAGGTGGAATGTAATAATTTATTATATACTAACTTTTATTAATTACATACATAAAAAATATAGACTAACTAATGGAACAGTAAATAGGGTTATTAATACAAAAAATTATGAATCATTTACATCCTATCCAAATAGAACATACCATTCCTATTGTACTGGTAGTGGATATGTATTACACACCGACATGTTACCACATCTAATTAATGCATCCACAACTACTCCTATGCTTAACAATGAGGATGTATATACAGCATTACTTTTTCTTCAATATGGTATAAAACCATCAACTAATAGTGGATATTGTCTCAATGGATTATTTAATAAGAACTATGTGATTGCTTTCAAACAAAAAAATTTCTTATCTCATTGTTTCTTTATACATGGAATTCATGGTATAGAACAAATAAAACTAAAAGATAATATTTTTACATAATTTGTAGATTATGAATAAAAAATAATGAATTAAAAAGTTATTATTTTTATAATAATTAGTAGAAATATTATAAATTATAGCATTATTAATAATTTAATCAACTTAAAATCTTTTAAAAACTTATTTAATTAAATTAAATACTATATAAAAATATTAATATGATTACTTTTATAAACAAACATTTAAATGAATATGATAATAATAAGTAAAACAATAATTAAAATTTATGAACTAAATGAGTTATATAAATTTAATAAATTTCAAAATATAATTTCTAACGTAATTATGAGCATATTTATTTCCCATTATATTAATATGACTTGCATATTTTATGGTTTTAATAGATGAGCTAAATTTTGAGGTATTATATGAAAGTATTTCACATGCTTTAAGTTCATCAATACTGACTGAACCATCACCATCTCCTATATCTTGATCTTTAAATGAAAATTTAAGATGTTTATTAAGTTTAAGATAGCTAATAGTTGGTACACCAATACCATAAATACATAGAAAATTGGTTCCTAATCTATTTTGAATCCATACATTTGGTAGCTTTAAACGTGTAATATTTTTATAGATAGCACCATTTAAATGATATTGTAATTTGGTAATATTTCGAAGTGTAAATGTCATATTTGGTGTCAAGGCTATTATCTATAATAGTAGATTAATAAAATAAAAATAATATGACTATTACTTTGTTTTTACCAAAATATGCACTACTAGGACTCAAATAAAATAATGATGGATATGTTGTTAATGTTTTTTTAAATGAAAATTTTGAATTTATTAAAGATGGTATGCGATCATGATGCCCAAATGTATTAGCTATAATGGATTTTATTGTACCAGAAAATACACCATTTAATGATATAAAAGCATGAATATTCTTTTTTTTCCATGAATATGGTTTTCTTGACAGAAACAAATTTGTCAATGAAGATCCCATACTATGGGATATAAAAATAACTTTATTATTTTGATCTTTAACAAGTTTTTCAATTAATAATGTTAAATTGAATATAAATCTTGATAAATAGGGTTCAGCTAAATCAATTTATTGTTTTATTTTAAATATTCATCCTAATTATTTAAAAAAATCCATTTATAATCTCTATATTAAAAAAATTTCTTTAAAAAATATACCATTTAAATAAAAAATGTATAAAAAATTATTTGTTTTATGTTACCAGGTAACTTTCGAAAATCATATGGAGCAGCTTTTATGTTTACATTTCTAGTGTATCCCATACTAGTCAGCATTTTTGTTATAGGATAAAAATATGCTCCTATGAGATAACCAGGTTGTGTTATATATTCTACTGATTTTACATCACCAAATGATGACACATATATTCTTGTTCCATTTTTATCTACCATAGTGTTATGTGTATGATCATATACTAAACTATATAATAAAATAAAATAACTGTTAGATAAAATTGTTAATACGATACTGATCGAAGAAAACATTCTATATGAAAAAAACTATTGAAATTAAGCCAAATTTGATGAAATTTAGTTCGATTTGGACAGTTGATTTTAGTATATGGTTCATCTTTACCCAAGCTTCCGTATAGTGTACTACCTAATAGTCCTGGAACTATGTTTATATAAATAATATGAATATTAAAATATAGAACTAATTTTTACCTAAAATAACTGGTGGTAGTAGTTTCATATTCTGTTTTTTTAAATCATCCTTTTGTGAATGTTTTATAGATATCACTTTAAAACTAGTGTACAACATAAAAGCATCTAAAAAAAAATTAGCAATTAAAATTTAATCTTTCATTTACAACAATATAAAATCATTTTCGATTAATATAATTCAATGTCGATAATTTTTCAGGTTTATAAATTGAATGTCTTTTATTTTCACTACCAGAATAATAGTTTTGGATTTTCTTTAAATGGTATTTGGATATTACTATTTTTGCGTTACATCAAAATTATTAACTTTACGTATTGAAATAGATTATAATATCAATAAGTTCAAATCATATTTAATATAAAAAATAAAAAAATTGAAAAAAATTACTATCATAACTTTTAAGTATTATTTTATAGCTAAAACCTACCAAATTATTCCTTAATAGTCGCACATGAATCTAAACCAACTTGATTTCTTATATTAATATATATTTTTTATTAATAGGAAAAATGTGATTCCACTTGACTATCAATTTCTCTTTAAACATACTTCTGGGAATTAGAATCACTTATTGATTATAAATTTTTTTACTCTCGATAATTATTCTTACATTAATCCTTTCTTATAGCAGTATTTTATTCTTTAGATTAAATATATAAATAATAAGTTTACTTTTCTAGTATTAAATGATTTTATAAAAAACACTTTGTTTAATTTAAATTACCTAAAATCATATTTATTATCTTATTCTACATTACCAATATTATCAACTATAAAATTTTCACTATTTAATCAAATATTTAATTTTTTTATTTAATATATTTAAATATTATTACCTTATTAGCTATTTAATTAATTTATTTACGTAATATAATAATTTAGGTTTTTTTTATAAATATTTTAAAACCTTCATATTAAATTATTACACAGTTATATTCTAAAAATAAAAAATTTAAAAAATTGGCGTATGTTTCTTATACTAAATTTATATATTTATATCAATAACAATTAAAAAATTTGTTTATAAATAAAAGCCATTGCTTTTTTACCAATAAAAGGACAATTATGAGCCATTTAGCTTGGAATTAAACACCGGATTAACCAGGGATAAATTTTGGAAATTGTTATTTCAGATATCAACCATATTCTCTTATATTCAAAAAACAAATTTATAAAATTTTATAAGTTAAAACAATGTATAATATTATTGTTTTTGGTTTATGACAAGAAATATAACATATTTTTTGTCAACAATATTCTAATTATATAGTATAAGAACTGTTTGAAACATATCTCTTTATATAATAATTTCTATTTTATAGCTTTTTTTTATTTAAAAACATTCTTAGGTTATAATATAAATGATTAATATTAAAATATAAATTATATCTTTATATAATTTACTGTAGTTTTGAATAAATATTATTCCTATTATGCATATGCTACTCCACAGCATAATCTCTCACTATTTAATCAATACATAAACATGTTCATTTATATTGCTATTTTACACACAATTTATCAAATAAAACTGGTTTTGAAAGTAATATAACTTGTGTGGAATAATTCACAATACCTAAATAAATAAAAACACACTTAATTAAAAGATTATATTACTATATTCTCTTAAAAATCCCTTTTCATACAGTATCATGTCAGATTTTATATTCAATTCTAAATATTCACTAAATTATATTAACGGTTAAAAATTGCTAGTGTTATCGCTTATATACATTAATATTTTGTATAGTAATAAGTAGAATCAATTATATTTATGACATTTAACTTACTTTTAAAGTCTCGAAATTATTATTCAATCAATTTATTATCTAATTTTATCCTTATAATGGCATAATTTTTAATAAATTATTATTTAAAAAATAGAAGAGACTTACTACTTACCCACTTAATTTATTATGTCCAAATCACACCTTGGTATGAATAATACAATCATATTCAAAAAATATTGACAATGATACTCTAAGAATGATTTCATAACGTTTCAATTTCAAGTGACATATACTTTACCAGTATTATCAACTCCCCAGCTATTCAAAACATATCTTAAATGACGTTCTATCAACCTCATGTACTCCTCAACTAGTTAAATTCTTGTCTCTCTAATAGTTCTTATATAAATAAAAATTTCACTCAGATTATGCATTAAATAATTATTCACAATCCTCTGGGGAGGTTTTACTAATCTACTATAGTCAAAGAGAGATAGACACATCATTTACTCATTAGAAATAGCTTGAGACATTTTACAACTTTAGAAACGTATTAATTTTAACAATTAGACAAAAAATATGAGATTGATAATAACTTTATACAATTAAATATAGAGCATTACCGGAAAATATAACCAGAAAGTACATCCCTTTTTTATAGACAGTTTCATTTATTCTCCAAAACAACAAAATCTTGTTATTATCAAGAGTTGAAAACGTTTGTGAAAATTAAACTAGCAGTTAATTTTTTTTAACTTAAAAAGTCACTTATTTTTAAATATCAAATTGCTGGTGCTTTTCGAAATGCAAGACATGAGTAACACTTAACGATTTATTACGACAATCTATTTCCGAGTTTTTCGATGCACAAAGAAAACTTATTTTATTAAAAAATAAATGTTAGCATTTATTTCAAAGTAAAATATTCCACAAATATTCACATTATAATTTATGAAAATAAGAAAATGTGATTCTATAATAGTTTAATGAAAACATTACACTATCTAACTATATTTTTCATACAATTGTTAGTGTATTTAATTGTAAATTAAATAAATTAAACTTTTTATAACAACATAAAACATTTTTATACCACATTCAATTATAAAAAAATTGATGCGACCATAATTTACTTAATTATAGGAAATTAGCTATGGGATATAACTAATCTTATAATAATCTGTTTTAATAGTATTTATTGAATATTTAATCTAAAAAATATACTATATTCTTTATTTTTAAAATGCTGCAATAATTTTTTTATTACCACAGAGTAGCAAGTTCTACAGTTTAATTTACATCAATAATTAACTGTAGGATTTATAAAAACCGATTATGAACGATGATAACTCCGGTGAATATGTTATCTATTATTTTAAGTATTTGTCTAACTAATTTTATTTAAAAAATCACCGAAAAAGCTTATTTAAAATATTTATATAAATAGAAAATAAAAATATAGTTTAAAAATACTAGATTATATCATTATTTACCTAATTTTAAGTCAAATCTATGCATATCAACTCATATAATTTAATCGAGTCTAAAATTAACGTTTACTTTAGTTAATAAGCTTTAATAATTTTAAAATATTTAATGCTACTAGATTTATCAAGTATTGCTTTTATATTAATATGATCTTAATCAAGCTTACTACTTTTGTGATACTTGTACTTTATTTTTTACATTAAACAAATTAATGTTACTGTGTTATACCATAAGAGTTATAGAAAATTTTAGTAAAATTATATTTATTAATTAATTATTATTTAATGAGTCAATAATTACTGGTCATAACAATTAATTATGATACTTGGCAACCAATAGATAGACTACTACTCTAAAAAAATTAACATGCTTAAAATGTAAAATAAATTTATATTTTTTTTTTCAAAAAATAAAATTATAAATATATTATCATTTACCTATTATATAAAATGATTTTGATTTAAAGATATCAATTTGATATCATATTTAAACATTTTAATATGCGCACGCATGTAATTAGATTTTGTAAAAAAGTGTATTTGTAAAGTATAGTAGGTAATGATTTTTTATGATGAAAATTTTTAGTATCTATATAACATTTTAAAGAAATTATATAATATAATTATAACTGGTAAAAAGTAAAATCTATTTGGAAGATATATTATACTTGTAAAACCATTACATATGGAATATTATGATTGGCTAAATTTTATACAAATATGGCTTTTTCAAGTTAACAAATATGATATAGTTGTAAATATAGCTATAATATTTGAAGGGATACGATATTATTTTTTTAAAAATTATAACATTAACACAAGTAATTCTTTTGTTTAATTTTATTATAAATTTTATATTGAATGTTAAATTAATTAATTTATATAGAAATATATACATTAATGTATTGTTTTGAGTATTATTTTATAGGTTTTGAAATAGAAAAATGTTTATTTTTACCTAATTCAACAATTGATGATGATGTATCATTATATACAATATTTGAACACAATAATTATTTAAAGCTATTATGGAGTTCTAATTATTTGTAATAAATAATTATTTTCATTTTTAATATACTATAATAGTATTAGAATTTATGATAAAGTATTGAATCATATGAAATATAGTTATACTATTAAAGTTATTTTCTATCTTATTCATATAAAAATGTTATCCATATTGTATCGATCTATACCTAGAGTATGATTATAGAAATTATATTGTTATAGATAACATAAATGTCATATATTTTTTTTATCTTTTCTTTATAATTGGTAAAATAGAATTATTTTCAAATATGGATTATATTGTAATAATTAACTTTAGGTAGCTAAACCAATAATCATATTGTTATTTCTATATGGTGGATGTATTTCATTTCATTCAATTTTAACAAGCAATTGTATGTTTTATTATCTATTTGGAGCATTTATTCTAAATATCTCCATACTTACAATAATGAATGACAAGTGGTTTTGTGCTTTTATTTTTTTAACGTAATATTATATTGATATATTTAATTGATATATATTTTTTTCTAGAATTTATCTAGTAATGAATCCATTCACTATTTTTTTATTACCTGGCTATTGGTTTTTGTTATCAATTAAATATGGTACAATAACAGCTGCTTTTGTTAACATACTAATTGTTTCAATAATTGTATAACAATGTTATCTATTCAATAAATATTTATTAAATAATATTTAGACTATAATATCATATAATGATAATTTCATATTGTTAATTTACAATTTTATTCTTAATAATATGAATAGTGACATAATATCTATGGTTTTTGTGCGCCATATTATAACACTATCAATTTATATGATGATATTGGTAAAATTACATAATAAATGGAAAAGGTATTGTTAATTTATATTATTATTTTTATAATTATATTTAAAACTAAATAGAAATATATATATATATATTATAGGCTATTTTTTCTTGAAAATAAACTTGTTAACAAGCTTGAATCTACAAGTAGATCATCAACCTCTGAAGTAGTTGATATGACAATGATTAAAAGTGAATCTTTTCATGATGGTGATAATGATACTAATGAAAAAAATACTTTTATTTCAACTGATTGTATTTTTATTGTGTTATCTATTAATGATATATTCTATTTATTATGATATAGTAATTTTATATGTGATATGGTCGACATATTGGAGTGGTGTTATTTTAAATATCAAGTTAAATCCGTCATATATACTGTTAAATTGTTATCATATTATTCCTTATATGTTATTTACAACAAATATGAAGTCATTTTTAAAGTACTTAAATTTTATATTACATGTATTATAAAATTTATCATTATAATAGATTCTTGGCCATAATTATTTGTAATTGTATCTTTATGTTTAAAAAGAATGATATTAGGGATTCATTATGGTGGATATCATTAGCTATCTGCTATCTAATATTGAATATAAAAGATAAAAAATGGAAATCTTTTGTACGATACAATCTTGGAATATCATTTTACAATCGTATTTTCAATGATTCATTTGAAATACATTCATAAACTAGATAGTCTATAATTTAATTTAGATTATGTAGTATATATAGTATACTAAACCAACTATTATCACTATTTAATGAAATGTGTATGTATATCTAATTATTAATTGCATTCATATCATTTTTAAAACGAATATCTACTGCAATATACATGTATTTGTAATATGCATTTTGAAAATATTTTTATCAAAATTATTAAATTCAATACAAATATATTTTAGAGATTTTTTTTTGTTTCTAAGCATGTTAATTTAGTAGATTTTAGATAATATTTTTTCAATATAGACAATTAATTTTCTTATATCGTATCTAAAGGTTAATCTGCATAAATATAAATATTTGGATTGAATAAATATAATCGATGGGACTATGTTTTTATGTATTAAAGCATATTTCAATAGTAAGTATAAATTAAATTAAGAAATTAACGTTTATATACCTTAAAAAAATAAAAATACCCTTACAATTTATATAATTTTTGTTTGTTATTTATAAGAATATAGTTTTAAATATTATTCATTCAATTAAAAATGTATACACCTTTTATAAATCGTGTATTTAATAAATTGAACAATTTAATCTTGTCAATAAATAAAAAATAATTCATTTTGATCACACATTTATTGATTTTCCTTTAATTTGTCTATATTAATATTAAATTTTCCATAAAAATACCTATTAAGCATATGTCAATCGTTTAATGCTGGTAGCATTAATTTAAATCAAATATAGTCAATATGTAGAGTACATTTTAAGAATAATTAAGCTTATTATTCTTATTGTTTATGTTTATAAAATGATTATTATTATTTCCTAAACAGCATCAGAAATATAATTTGTACTTATTTTTAAAATACTATATAATATCTCTACAACTAGATTTTGCTTCTAGATATTTCTTTTTTAAAATAATAGATTTAATAAAATATTTTATGCTACAGCTAAGATTGATTTATGATAGCAATTTATTAATAAATAGCATAGAAAATAGTAGTTTGGTTAATATCAGTTTCTTATAATCACTTGTAACTTTATTAAACACTTAGATGGCTATCGTAGAAAAGGGTCATGTAATTTTATCAAAAGCTTTTCTATTCATAGTGTATACTTTAAGTGTGATTTATTTTTGATAAATGAAAGAAAAACATGCGAAATTTTAAAGTTTTTGGCATTTTACTGTAAATGGTGATAGGAAATTCATATAGACGCATAAAAAAAATGATTTAGGAGAGTTTTAGCATTAGAATAACCTTTATAATGAAGAATTGTTCACTTTTAATATGTTAGATCGTATGTAACCGGTTTAAATACAGTAATACTTTCATTATAAACAAAATAATCAAAATTAACATTCTATAAAAGCATTAAATTATGCCAATTTATAAATAAAGTGTATTTGAAAAAATTTACTTTTTTTCAAAATTTTAACTAAAATGGGCAACAAGTAGAGCATATTTTGTAAAGTGTAATATAATTTATTAAATAAACTAATTATATTTTAAAAAACTTAATGTAAACTATGATAACAGTAAATAATATAAAAAAGAATGTTAATCATAACAATGTAATCCCTAGTATTATACAGTGCATAGATATTCATTAAAAATCCCAATGATTTCAACAATTTGTTTTTTATAAAATAATTAAATAAAGAATCATTTAATAATTATTCACCATTTTATATCCTAAATATGTTAACCTAAAAAATTGATGTAGATCAAGTAACTTTAACAACCAAACTGATCAATTATAAATAAATTTCTAGCTTAAATAATGTAACACAAATAAAACTAGTTGAGAAACTGAATAAAACTGTAAAATTAAAGTATAAATATAATAATATATAATTTAAAATTTTTATTTGTGTATATACACACGATATTAAAGTTAATATTCAAACAATCACTATCAAACATTAGTTATTGAAGATTATCGAGGATTATTAAGTATAAAATGTTCATATTGATTTAATTAATATAATTTTTTTTAACATACATGTTAAATAAAATTAAAACAAAATCAATTTAATCTATCACAGTATTGTTTACAAGAAAATAAAACAAATATAACTGATTTTTATTCCATTGGGATAGTGAAATGAAGAGTAACATTTAATATAATGGTATGGATTAGCATGTGAACTAACCTGTATAATCTATTTTAAAATTTTTATCATGTAATAAAGAAATTTATTAGATTCAAGTTATAATATTAACGTAAAATAGCTATAGGGTATAGTTATTAAAAAAAATGAGGTAAACAATTTTTATTTTTAAGTTATCCATCTAACTTTATTAATAATACCGAAATACTACTTGGGGTTATCCTTTAATCTACAAACCTGTTCTTTTAACACAACTTTATATAATTTTTTCATTATTATTTACATATGAATTTATTTTTATTAGATACAATAATATCTATAATTTAAACCATATTGTATTATTAATATTATTTTATAAATAATTCATCTGTGAATTAAAAAAAACTTTTTTTAAAAGGATTACCTTTATAGAGTTGGTATGCGAAGTCTAATATAAATATAATAATAAGTAAAATACCGATATATGCATAATATGATGGCTTATGCGGAGTTTTTTAGAAATTTAAGATATAGAATAAATTCTAATGTTTTGTTTGATTCAGTTTGCTTGATATTAATAATTTTTGAATTTTTTACTGGATTGCTTATTATCAAGAAGGTTTCATGTAATTATAATTTGATGTATTTTTGTTCATATTTAGTTTAAATTTTATTATTAACAGTAGAATTAGTTCAAAATATCCAAATATATCCATATATTACTACAAAAATAATATTATTAACATTTTTATATTGATTTGAATAAAAATCTTATTAAAATGATTAAAATTACACATTTTAATTTAATAATATTTATTTTTTTTATAAAGAAAAAAAAATTTTTTTATTAACCATTCTTTTATTTTAGATACTGAATATGATTGGAAATCATACATGCAATTTTCAGAATACTATTACAATGGTGAAAGAAATTTTACAGTTTATGTAGGGGGAACTGGCCCACTTGTGTATATTATAAACATTTAATATCTTATAAAGCTTTATAATTTATTTATTTATTTTTATAGTTATCCTGCAGGTCATGTGTACATATTTAATTGGTTATACAACATAACATCAAAAGGAGTTAATATACCATTGGCACAGCACATATTTCATATTATATATATGATAATGATGAGTTCAGTTATGCGTATATATAGAAAAAGTCATCTAGTATATAAATAAAATTTAAATAATTTTAAAAATTATGTAAATAGTTGGATAGAGTATTTATGATTTTGTGGATGTGTACAACATCTTATCGTGTGCATGCATTGTTTATGCTTCGTCTTCACAATGATTGTATTGCTACACTTCTCATATATATGTCAATATATTGTATATTAATAAATAAGTGGACTATTGGCTGTATTCTTTATAGGTTTATTTATTATTTTATTTTATTTTATATGAATGAACGAATATTTTAATAGTCTAGCAACAAGCATAAAAATGAACATTTTACTTTTTGCTCCTGGTCTTTTACTTCTTCTACTCACAAAATTTAATCTTAAATATGCCATTGCACACATATTATTATGTGGTATCATTCAAGTAATTACAAACATTTAATTATTTATATTATAATGATGATAATAGGTAGTTATTGCAATGGAATTCTTGACAACATATCCTATTGATTATATAAAATGCTCATTTGAATTGACAAGACAATTCAAATATTATTCTGGTATATCTAATAGGTTTATGTCAGAAGAATTATTTGCATCAAGATTTTTACATTTAACGTTACTAATTTTCCACTTATACTTTTTGTATTTAGCATACCATAAATGTGTTGGGTATCTCAAATATATTTTATAAATAATAATTAAATAATTTGTATAATATTTTCAATATTAGAATGATCTTTTTAAATAATTATAATAAAAATAAATTAAAGAGTTATGAAGAATCAACCAATACTATTATAGAAACTAGTATACAAAATTGTGATAATTCATTTTTATCTATGGTATACAAATCTCAATGTAAATTAACCAACGATAGTAATTAAAATGGTAGTAGTTTTTTTTAATTGACATTAAATTAGATATTATATACATTTTTTTCTTAAGTAATTTTATTGGAATCGTATTTAGTCGATCGATTCATTATAACTTTTATTTGTGGTATTATCACACACTACCATATTTAGTATGGAATACAAACATACCGTTTATATTAAAGTAATTCTTATTCATTTTCAAATATTATTATTTATCATCATTATTAATAGATTTGTTTTATTATCTATGATTGAATATTGTTACAATGTGTATCCAGCTAATGCTTTTAGCAGCTGTATTCTCAATATACTTCATTTCTTATTGTTGGGTGCCATTTTCTGGAAAAATTCTATGGATTATAAAATTCACTACAAAAATTATTGAAAAAAATGAATTAAAATGTCGATTTCATGTATTATCTTTTAATCTAATCAATCTTTATAAAAAATATTTTATTAATAGAAAAATTTACAATTGTTTACATTTTTTATGATTATTTGTTTTAAAGTTATATTAGCTTAACTTTATACGTTTTTTATTATAAAAATTATTATATATGCTTTAATTTTATTAAATTACAATTAATTATATTTAAAAAACATTAAATATAAATTATATACTATTTCTATTATTCATCAATAGCAACTTTGTTAATTTATTATGTAATGTGATATATTTATTAGGTTTTTTTTTAATTTTATGTTTTCCAATAAAAATAAGTTCTTAAATTTATAAGAAACTATATCAATATACAAATTATTGAATGATTTATTATTTATTGCAATAGTTGATTTTGTTAACGCTTGAAATTTGAATACTTAATTTTTTTTTAACAATTCATACAGTAACATTTTAGATCGCTCTTTCTTTATAAGCTTTATATAAGATTTTTGTCTTATAAAAATATTTAAGGTATTACCTATTCTTCTAGATATATGATAACTAAAACTGAATATAATAAATATATATGTTGGCTATTTTATTTAAAAGATAATTTAATGTAAAAATGTACTACTTAGCATAATCTAACTTTAGAACATTTTTATTTAACACATTATGTTCTAATTATTAAATTTAAATTTCTTTTAGTCCATATTGATAAAAAATACATTTATGCACTATTATGAAAAACTGAAAAAAAACTTATTAATAATATAACGGCAAAATCATGCTTGTAATAAAGAGTATATATATCTATGCTTAAAAAATTCTTCTAAATAATTTAAAATAATAAAAATTAAAGCTTCAAAAACAATATAAATAATTTTTTTTAATATTAAATAAATAGGAATGTAAAGAAATTGATATTTAAATAATATTTACATATTGTTGTGATATTTTCAAAAAATATTATACTATACAAAAGATATGCTCATGTTAATATGATAAGAAAACTTTGTTTTATCTTAACCTTTGTATGCTTGAAAATTTAAAGACTTGGTAGTAACTAAAACAGATATGTTTTCTAAATAATATCAAATAAACTTTTGAATAATAAGCATGAAAATAACTTCAGAGTCTATTGTAATAGAATCAATTTTATGTTTTTAAATTATCCTCATACATAACAAATAGTTATTAATGTTTAAATATATAAATTTTTTAAAATTTCATTTTTATTTATTGAGATTTACTTAAATATATAGACATATTATTTAATTATATAAATAATAAATATTTAAAAATTTTCCATTTGAGAAACATTCATATTTGTAATTTTAAATAAAATTATTACATATATGTTTAATTTTTTTTTAAATACATTAACCATTTCTTTTAAAAAATAATGTTATGATTTTTAAAAAATGTAATAAAATGGATTATTCTTAACATTTTTATTGATAAAGACTTAATTATATAAATTAAATCTATCACATATGAATCATTTCAATCAAGTAGTTGTATTTTGTAAGAGTATGGTTGAGAAACTTATCTTTTTATTAAATTTGCAGTATATATATATATAGAGTAGATGCTGATTTTTATAAATAAATATTTTGTAAAACACGTTAATAAAATTTGCGTGAAATTTTTTTTATTTATTTAGAAATTTACAAAAAAGGGATTATGTAATAGATTATTTAATAAAATTTATGTATTATTTAACACATTTTTAATTATTAAAGTGTTGTTTTGATTTTTAATATAATAATGGATGATTTTTATGTCATTAACTTACAAAATGTGAATGCTAACATTTACAAGTAAATATGGTAAGTATCAAACTAAAAAATTACTTCAAATATTGTTATTTCATCAAAATATTAAAATTAATACTATACTATTTATTTAATTTTTTGAATTTATTACTTTAAATTTTTTTATTAGTTGTACTTAAATAATAAAAAAAATGTTACTTATGTTAAAAAAGCTTAATGGATATAGCATTTACGATTATAAAAATTTAACTTTTAATATAATTTGCTAATTTTTTTTATTGTTATTTTTTATAAACAAAAATAATATATAAGAATTAATTTTACGAATCAATGTACATATTATTGTCTAAATACTTAAATAGTAAATTAATCTACATCTTTGAGCATATATGTAAAGATTTACGATATGATAATGGTGCCACTAGCATTGTTTATTATATTAGATTATTAACGAACAAAAACTACATTAAAACCATTAAAAATTAATCTCTTAACTATATGGTGCTAGGTACACTATTATGAATACTCTTAGCATTATTTTTTTGTTTAATTTAGGTTTGTTTAATGTGTCCACAGTTGTTAATCTTTTCAATGAGGTGATTAATTTCTCACTTTCAAACATGTAGTGTGTGTGTTGTAAAAGTGTGAAATAAAAAAGATTTTTTAGCAAAATAACTTTATTTTAAATAATAAAATGCTTTATTGTAATAAAATTTGTTAAATATTGAGTTAATTATGTTATTTTTGTATACAACTAATCCCAAGTGATCCAGTAGAGATTTACTGGTGTGAAGTAATTAATTCTACCGAAACCATTAAAAGGGTTAATATGGATGTATCTAATAAATTAAATTTAATGAAGAAAAATTCAAAAACTATATACTTGAACCATGTTTTATTAACTACTATCCTTGTTTTGGTATCCCTTGAAGCAATTCTTGGATTTTATATAATCAACAAAATTAGATGTAATTAAACTTATGAAATATACTATTTTTTATAAAAAATAAATTCTGATGAATAATATATATAAAAGTATATAGTTATATTTATTTTATAATAATAACATAAATATTATAAAGTGATATATATTTTTATTTATATTAAATTACAAAAATTAAAATTTAACATTAATTTAATGGTAAAATTTAAATTCATAGTTTAAATTTTTTTTAGACACTCCAATTGATTTTGAAACATATATGGAATTTGTGGAAATGTATGATAATGGTGAACGTAACTATAGTCGAATGATTGGTACTCAGGGGCCAATTGTGTACTTATTAATTTTTAATAGATAGTTAATTTTTATCTTAGGTATCCTGCTGGTTTTATTTATCTATTTAAATTAATTTATTTAATGACTGAAAATGGTACTGCAATTAAAACTGCACAATATATATTTCTTGCTATTTATATGGTAACCTTGGTTGAAGTCTTTTATATTTATAGCAAATGTTCCATGGTAAATTTTAAAGATTAACAATAAAATTTGAATTTTTTTTTTAATTATTTAACATCAATATATAAATTTTCATTACAATATATATATAAAATTAATGCAGATAATACATATGTAAATTAATCTAAGGTTATGTATAAAAATATAAATTTATCTTATTAAAATATAATATTTTTATTTTTTACATTTTATAATTATTTTAAAAGCATATATTTTTAAATATTTTTCATTACTAAATTTGTAATGTGAATGATTTGCATTTTATTGCTGTAAATACACACATGTACAATATTGATAAATAGTTCAATTTTTATTGAAGTTTAATAATAAATTACTGTAAATATATATAT
>JRUX01001589.1:0-36696 GCA_001407235.2 Kudoa iwatai
ACCATTTTTGATGGTGTTATATCGTAGTTATATATAAAATAACCTATATAGATAGTTATTTGCTAAGAATATGAATATATTTGAGCAATAAAAACACACAATCCATGCGACAATGCTTTATATTAACACAAAATATGAATAGATGAAATACATATAGTAGCAGATAGTAAATTCGATAGATATTACTTTTAAAAAATTATATTTAAATTGAGTAATAATATAATTAAAAAATAGTTTTTTTTTCAATAAGTTTATAAGTTTTAAATATTAAATAAGAATTTGATTGTTGAATACTGTTCAAATTTATATGAAAAAGTCAGTCATATCTTGTTTAATATAATTATAATATTGTTTTATAGTACAAAGTATTTTATTTTTGATAAAATTTATGATAGATGTAATAGTAGCATATTCTTATAAAAAATTAATATCAAAAATTTAATTTTTAGTTTTGCCACTATTGAATCATAAGTTAGTATATATTAGATCCAACTAAGTCTATATACCATTAATTTTTAAAAATTTTATACAAATCTTTAAGAGAAAATTAAAAAATTTAAATGGATTGTATAAAGCATGATATCTTAACAAAATTAATTGACTTTATTGCCATTTTCAAATCAAAAATAATTGATCCTAAACAAACATATAAATTAATAAAAATTATTTTACACAATCATTCCTCATATTTAAAAACATGGTGTTAAAAAAATTTGTTATTTATAATAAATTGGATGATATTATTAAATGATTAGATGTTGGGTGGTAGCCAGAAAATTTTTTGAAACAGTATTAGCTAAATTAATTTTTTCATTCTATTTTCATGCATCTACTAAGCTTTATAAGCTATAAGAAATATTAAAATTTAGATTTATTTTGATCATGTTTTCTATGGTTGGATCTCTTTTTCTACTTGCCTACCTCAATTGTGATATTAATAACCTAAATAATATTCTCTTGTAAGTATTTTCAATACTAAATCAGTTTATCAACCTTTATTTTATTTCTTTTAGTTTAATCATAGAATTAAATTTGCAAAATGAATTATCATATCAATATGAATGCGTGCGCATCAGAACTTAAATAGGAAACTAAAATGATTGTGTATATTAAAGTTTAATTAAGAATATTGGATAATTTTATAAAAGAATAAAGTATTAAAAGAAATGACATGATATGAATTGTTTAAGAATTTATCGTTAAAAGTCGTTAAATCTTGATTTTTCCACATTCTAAAAGCGCGGATATGGCTACAAGTGGTAAGTATTCATATGTATTTGGATCAGCAATAATTCAACCATGCACTATATTTTTCGAAACAAATTTATCATTTGCATTTATTAATAGAAAGCCTATTGTTCCTGGACGTACGAATTTAATCTAACTAAAACAACATTATTCATATTGTTGATTTGTGTAGATGTTCTCATTAGCCCTAAAAGAGTGGTTGACAGATTTTATTTACTTTCAAATGAAGAAGTTACTGATTTATTTTTAGTTGTTAAAAAATTGGCTAAAAAAATTGAACCATTTTATAATGCCACTTCACTTACTATAAATATTCAAGTTACATGAATGATTGGTATTATATGGTTATTTTAATTTTAGGATGGTGTTGATGCTGGTCAATCAATTCCAGTAACTTTAATATGATCCTTTCATATATTAAAGATAGCTATCATATAGCATGTTCATGTTCATTTGTTACCACGAAAAAGAGGTGATTTTCTTGATAATGATGAAATCTACAGACATGTATTATTTATATATCATATGTGATTTGTTAATAAGGTACAATTTGAATTTAGTTACAAACGCATGACAAATTTCCTATTGAATATGGAGAAGGAACATTTAGAACTATGGAAGACATGGCTGAAGAAGCATTGCATTTACGACAGCTATTCAATGGATGTAATTCATAGTGTATCAATATTTTAATGGCATTTAAAGTATTTTGTTCAATAATCATTTTCTATGAAATTATACTTGTTAATAATGGAAGTTGTTTTAATATTAATATAATGAATTTTAAAATATTTAATGTTTATTTTGATAGAGATATTTGATTGATGTTATTACTGTGTTAACTATATGGATATATTACTAGAGTTAAAAAAAAAGTCAGCTTATATTAAAATTTAATCAATGGATTATTTTTAATAAAAAAAGTATCATTTAAACTGATAAATCAAAAAATCGAAATTATAGACTTAAAACTATGATCCTATTATTTTGGTGATTAACGTACATGATTGTGAATATAGTAGATTCTCTACTTTATGATTTAATTATGAAAATAAAAATAAATTTTCATTTCAAAACAGTATTATTTAGAATGACATATTCTTTAAGCTAAAATTTGAATGCCAAAGAAACTAATCATTTATATTATCATTTATGGGCTATAATTCCTTTATTTTTACATTATCTATAGGCTTATAGTCTAAAAATATATTTTAATGATTATGAAATTTATTGAAAGGTTTCATCACGGTTAGTCAACCGCCTACAGATTAAGGGGCAATTTGATGTTTGAGTAGTACGCACGCGCAAATAGGTGAATGTTAAAAGATGTATTTGTGCTATATAGTGTGAAATAAATGGTAAAAAATTAATGAAAAGATTTTTTAAATTTGTTTTTTTAATATATTTTTTTAAAAATTGATTGAAAATAATGTTTAATGTGTTATAATGATAAATACTAATGATGTAATGAATTATTACAGAATTAAATTGCACAATTTCAAATTTATAAAATAAAGTTATAAAAATAGTAGATAAATACTTTTAATTCAATATTTAGATCAAATTTTTTGATGAAAAATGAATTTAATAGTCATTAGTATTATATTATTAAAGAGATAAATTTTATAGATTATCATTATAAATTATTTTATAATTAAATATAATAATTGGAAATATAAAAATAATAAAGATGTCAATTTTTTTATTTATCTTTAAATTACTTCATTGCTCATATGGGAGTTGCTTGCGTATTTATATAAAACAACATCTGTGTAGGTTGCTTTTCTTATTATCTACTAGAAAATAAAATTAGGAAATAGGTGGGATATTTTTTTATGATATAAATTTAAGAATAATATTAAACTATACTAGAAATTTAGTTCAAAGTGATTTTTTATTGTATAATATTAGCACATTTAATAATAAACACTAAACTAATAAGTTTTGTGATTAATACCAAAATTGTCTATATTATCTAGAAGAAAATAGTGAGAAATTATTCAATAAAATAGGTAACTTTTACTATGGAGGTATTTTATGGCTAATCTACTGAAACAATAGTCATACGTAGTGCATTTGTCATTTCAATGGAATCATGAGATACTTTCAGAGAGGCATATGATTTTTTACTTATTATTATCTCTTAAAATAGTAATTTTTTTTGAAAATTTTATATTATTTTAGTAATAATAGTAACATTTACATCAATTAGATACTTTTAAACGAGGTATATTAGGCTAAAATTGATATCTTAAGCATTTCATAGTAACCACACCCATAATACATTAATCTTGTTACATGGATATAGCATTAAGTCATTGTGATAAAATCTACAGGGTGTTGTTAGTTTTTCTTGTGTTATAACCTTACTAATTGAGTATAATGAGAGTAGCGAGAAGAATGAACATGAGTACGTTTGTGAGTCTATGACACATTTTCAAGATCTAAAGGATAAATACATTACCTTATAATAGGCTTTTATTCTGTAATTAAAAAAAGATATCGAGTTTTCAATTTTGTTTTTTATTATAAATGCAAGAATAAAGTTACTCTTGATAGGTGACAATGGCTTTAGAGATATTCGCTCAAATCATGTCACACCTTAAAAAATACCTTTAAACTTGATAAATTTTTATTAAGTAAAGCTTTTTTATTGGCAAAAAGACAATGAATTATTGATCATAGTGTTTCATTAAATGAATATAATAAAGAGCTTGCAGAGTTAATTAGTAACACACAGCATGAAAATACCATGTCTCAGTAGAATTATAGAATAATCAAAAGATAATACAATTGATACATGAGAATAAAAGTTTGTTAGCCTTGAATGGTTTATAATATATTTTTATTGTCTCAAACGTACGTAAAATAATTTATATACAAATATTTAGGTGTGGTTATATAACCTTACTTTACCAATTAATTCATTCATATTAATTTTTTTATATAAAATGAGGACATATTATCAATAGGAAAATACTAATCAATTAATAATAAAAAATGATTTTAAGGAGAAATTACATTCAAATACTTCTCATCAGTTTAAAATACTAATATAAAACTGGGGCATACATTAAAGTTTTTATAATAAAATTAAATATATAAATGTGGTGATTTTTTTTAAAAAACATAATAAGATTAAACATTAATGGCTCATTATATTAATCTGTTGCATATAATATTTATTAAGGTAAAAAACAGATTAACTAGATACAAAATATATTTTTTACTAATTTTAAATTATTATAAACGTAGAATATGGCTTATATAAAGTTATTATCCGCTTAAAATTATGTTTCAATATCTCAAACGGGTAATTTTAATACGTTAAAGGTCGACCTTATCCAACGATATCTAATTCGTTTGTTCATAGTTACCTGCAAATTATTAACTGATATAAATATATTAATTGAAAAGATAAGGATTTTAAGTGGTTGACATGGCTCCTAAAGTGACTACTGCAGCAACTACTACCACTACCACTACTACCACTATTAGCAAATCACATGGCAGTACTCCAAGGGTTGTGCATCAATATGGGTTTTACTTTACTATTGCTATTTGTGTTTTTTCCTTTCTCCAATTTGTCATTGGTGCTTCATTGTATAGCTGTAAGATAAGTTGGCTATGTTTTTCTGTTGTTATTTCTGCTATAACATTCTTTTCATCTATTATTGATATAATTATTCGTGTTAGTAATATATATCCAAAAATCCATCCTAGATTGAGATCAGCTCTAGTTAATATTATAATATATACAGTCGGTGGTCTTACTAATTTTGGTTGTTCTATTGTATTACTTGTTCGAAGTGCTACTACAGCAATCATTTTCATGGGAATCTTTGAATTATTATTTAGTTTATTGTTGCTAGTTATATTGGCATTTTGGATAAAATTAGCTATGCAAAATAGATCAGTAAGTTATCATTATTAATAAATTCTAATAATAATCATTCTTTTTCATATAGATTAATGTGTTTATTAATGCTTACCCAATTTAACAACAACCATCAAGACTAAACAAATCATTTTAAATACGAAAATTAGCGAGTATAATTATATTATTATTTCAGTTTCTTTTATTATAAACTTAATAAGTGCTTTATTTTGCATTTAATATTTTCATGTGTGCAGTATCATCACACTATGGAAATATAAACCATATAGATGGAGTAATTTTATAGTTTGTATTTTATACAAACTATAAATCATTAAGGATGATAATTGAAGATAAAAAATATATCAGTATCTTTAGCAATATTAGTACATAATTTATAATAGTAAACTATTGATTATACAAATCAATTGAATTAAACCAATGATATATGGATAATATTACAAAAATATACTATACGAAATGATATACTAAAATCTGAGTGACATATTACTTATCATTAAGTTGTAGTAAATAATATCTTTTTAAAAACAAATAACCATTAACATTTTAGTATTATTACATAGTAAAAAGAATTTATTCGAGCTTACTACTATGTCAAGTTTATTTAAAAAAATTTGAAAATTTGTAATGGCGCCGTTATTAAGTATGCTAATAGTAGTTGCAATACTTTTTATTAATTAATAATTATTTTATATTTAAACAAAAAAAGATATCAGGCATTGAAATTACAAGTTTTATTAATGTAATAATTATAAAAAATTATTGTAATTAGGTGAATTTTTATAAATTATATAATAATATATATGAATATTAACAAATTGTATTAATTTTTAAGTAACAACATAAAATAATAGAAAATTATAGAACACTTTATATATTTATAAAGTAACATTATGTAGAATAGATAGTGGACATAATAGTGAAATAAACTCATATTAAATTTAGAATAACATAAAATTATATTGTTTTTTTTGAAAAAATATAGAATTTCTTTAAATTTTGTGTTTAAAGAGTAAATCATACAATATTTATTATTTTAATCATCTTTTTATTAAGTTATGTATCATGGTAAACAATCATATTCTTGGATAAAAATTACTAATATACTATTCATTTTGTATTCTTCATGTTTGGAAAGCTATTATATATACAATGTATGGGCTAATTTTTACAAATAATTAGCAATATGGGAATCTTTTAGTGTAAATGAACAGTTATCAATACTTAATGAAATATCTTGGTAATAGAATTTTCAATAGTACTTTAATCCATAATGTTTTATGGCTAGCTTAATAAATTATGGCGATTCTAAAGTAGGTTTTCATTTCTATTAAAAAACTTGTATCATCCATTCTGCGTTTAAAATAATCCATATAATTAAATAAGTGCAGAATTTGATAGCAGATAGTAATGCTGGAAGAAAAATTGAAAGAAATAATGAAAAATCTATTGTAATACATACTTTTGAAGGAAAATTACTTTTTAATAATATGGTTTTTCTTTAATTAGACTTTATATGTGATAAATAAACAACTAGTGGATTAATATATTTATTAAAACTTATTCATTTACTATAATATAAAATAACGGAAACGTAAAAATTAGCTAAAATTCAAAATTATATTAAAAAAGTCAACAAAACTTGAATTAATAACTAAAAATTGTCTTTTTATCAAATTTTTCATTAAATAAATACTAATTTTTTTGTGTTTTATAAAATTTAACATTTGATTTTTATTTAAAATAATAATATGCTATTAAACATCAAAAATATGATTGTTCTTTTAATAAGTTGATAATTTATTTCATTTATATATTAAAATATTATTTAAAATAAAACATTAGACTTGAAGAAATGAACCATTGAATAATGAATACTTTTAAATTACTATATTATACATCAAAACAAAAATTAAACAAGTTTATTTTAAAAATGAAGCTTATTATTACTTTTTAATTAATTACAACAAATCAAACTATGTAAAATTTAATGTAAACATTAATATATTATAATTATGTTACAAATACTATAAAAATAATCATTTTTTTTTAAATTTAATGTTTAATTGAATTATTAATAAAGTTATAATAATATATAGTATCTACACTAGAATTAATAATTTAAAAAATATTGTATATATACATAAACTTTGTTTACAATTATAAAGTTGAAAGTATTCTTGTGAATGAAAATGCCACAACAATAATACAATGTGATGCACCAAATACAACACCATATACATATTTTATACGAAAATTTCCAGTATAGCATACCACTGTCGTAAGAAAATCTAATGCAAATAAGTAAGGTTAATATGTTTCAATGTTAACATTGAATATACTAGTAATAAGACCAGCAGTAAGCGGATAGAAAAACCCAACAATGAATATGTACAATGGTATAATTAGACGGTATTTTTGTATGTGAATCCATTTATAAAGTGAGATAAGACTAGCTATTGTGTGACATAAAAAATTAGTAGCCAAGGTTCCAAACATTGCTGATAAAAATAAAACTATATTTAATAATCATAAAAAATACTACAATATTTATTAACATTAAATTACACTTATAATAATTCTCATCTTCAAAAATATCAGTTTTACGAAATAGAAAAGCCTAATTCTTTTATAATTCAAGTTTTAGTAATATGAAAATCATACAAAAGTGCTCATAACCAACTTCAATGGCCTAAGGAAGTCATTAAGTATTGACCGAAGCTTAACGAAACTATTTGCCAATAATTATATCATTTAAGTTCGGTATATGCTTAAATTAAATATACTACGGGTACACTTTAAAGTCTACCATAGTTAATAGAAAAAGTATTTGTAAACATATATTGAAATTTATTGCTATCAATTAAAAAATAAAATTAAACCATAATTGAATATATATTTTAAGCAAAACATTAATAAATGGTAGCTTTTTTTTAATAATTTCACTTTATAAACATTAAATGTGAAAATCAATATAAAAATATAATTTCATCTTATTTATCAAGAGAGTCTATTAACAGAAATTGATAATAGATGAAAGATTGACTCGTAAATAATCGGAAAAAATGTGAATACAGTTGTACACAATTTAGATCTATACACGTAAAAGCAATAAATTTTTCTAACTTAAATAAAATAAATACATTAATAGTTTATGTATAAATTTTAATTAATGTATAAATGGCTAATTGATATTATATCACATACATGGTATATATTTGTGGCTTGTTAATGTTAAAAAGTTGACTAATATAGCTTATTTGATATGAAATGAATTTTTTTATAACCTAACATACTATAATTTTTACTGTGGTATATCTATGGGGTTAAATGTAACCTAATAATTTCTAGTATTATGATTTCAAAAGATTATATACTATACAGCAACACATTTTCTTAAATTATTAAGTAATTTTTAATAAAATGAATTAAAATTATACCGATACGTGCTAGTATATGAGTTTTTTAATGTTAAATTTATGAATGTTAACCATTGTGAGCGATTCATCAATATGAAGGCCAAATAATAAATATACTAATTAATTGTAACATGATAACTGATTTCATTTATTATCTAAAATTTTATACCACAATAAATAATACTTACATTTTTAAATTATAATATACCTAATAACTAAATTTCAGAATGATACGTAATGAAATCTTTTAACATACCTCTATCTATATTATCATCAATTGATACACAATTTTAAGCTAATATTAATATTATAACTACAATACTATATTTTTTTTTGATATTAAAAATATAAAATTACAAAACATTATCTTATAAATGATCAAGTAAATAAAAACATACATAGACCCTTTCTATCAATATTTGTCTTTCCATTCATTCATAAATATATTCATAGAGCATTCTAGACATATAATATCCTCCACAAACTATTATGTAAATATAGTTGAGTTTGTAACCACTGTCGACATTTCAGCAACAAGCATGCGTGAGAAAGAGTTCATTTTGAATATTTGTTACGCATGTGCGTTAAAAGAGATCACATTTTGAATAATTATTACGCATGCGTATAGAAGAATGATTAATCTAGTTGGTGTACCACTTTTTCTTTGGCGATTACTTATGTCAAGAAGTCAAAGCTATAATGAATTTAGAATTGTCAATATAAACAGACCAAGAGAAAGAATAATTCGAATTGGTAGTTCTTGTTCTAATATAGATCTACATGACAAAACAATGATTTGTAATTCCTTGTTATCTAAATCGTATCGTGTAAAAATAATAGCAAAAGATAGAACTAATAAAAATTTAAATAACAATAGTTTGAAAGAATTTATAGAGAATACTATATTAACAAAAATAGACAAATCACTATACAAAGAAACTATTCTATTAAAAGGACAACATGAAAATGTTGTAACACTCACATTTATACCTAATCCAAGATTGAATAAATAAAATATTAATTTTTTTTATTGTATTTATGAAGTTTTCATATTTGAAAGATATTGATGAATTTTAATTTTACTATCTATTGCACTATGTTTCCATAATGAAAATATATATATAGATTATTTAATATCTTATTATATTTCATTTTTTTTTTATTAATAAAACACTTCTAGCTAATCTATTTAGTCGCTTTATTCTAAAATAGTTGCATTGATTATTAATCAATACGCCATGATATTTGTAATTTATGTAAAATTGGTATCAATGTTTCTGTAGAGATTATTTTCTTCTTGAATAAATTTATGTTTAATTAACTACTCTAGTTAAACATATTGGATGCAACTATGAGTTTATATAAAAATTGATTAACTACAGTAAATTAACTCATGGAGATAATAGATTTAAAAAAAAATATATATATTTTGTGTTTGATTGCGATAAACATAATAATAACGGTGGTAGCCCACATTATATGTACAAATCCCATATACCAATTAAAAATTTAAAATATTTTTTTTAAATTTGAATGTTTAAATTCACCTGGACTTAATGTTTGTTCAATACAATTTTCTCCATTCATAACCATTTCATAATAATTGACATGCGCATTAGTTTGGATTTATCGCGGTTTTAATGATGATGATATGTAGCAGATATTTTACAACATCACTATTGATTCTTAAAGGTCGAATGGTTTTTAAGGAAAAAAATATAGTGTTTGGGACAAAAATTGACAAGGGTGATCTCACTAGAAAAGTTGAGCAGTGCAAACAACTTCTTAAGCGTTCATTTATTGTTAATGTTGCTGTAGAGGACAAAGGACCATTTGCACATACAACAGATGATTTAGTCAAGTTTACAAATGATAAAATTTTATCAAAAATACCTCCAGATCATTTTTTAAGTGTATCACCTCCAAATACATCAACAGAGCATAGAGTTATGTTCACAATAAAACCACATCCTACTGAATCATTAGATAAAAATTAATTCAGTTACATTTCATTATGAAAATATTTGAAGATAAATAATAATTTTTAATATTTATCTTTCTAAGATAACTTTTCTTGTTTATTTAATAGTTTTTATAAATTTACTTTTTATTATACCCACAATGTTGAAGTTAAAAAATGCTTGTTTCTAAGCATTTATATCGTCAATACATTTAAATTATTAAAAAATATATATTCAATTAAATACTAAAGGAATGATAGGTGTTACATTCTCTATAGAAAAAATGAATTATGTAACGACACTATTCGCTAACCAAACCTTGACTCACTCACCTCGAAATTAAACTAGCTACTATTAAATTGTAATTCTTATTGTTTTAGATATAATTTATATCATAAATTATTAAAAACTATCTCATGAAATGGTGAATGAAGAAGATATATTCTCAACAGCGTAAGCTCGAGCAATCTTATGCATATACAATAATATCGGCTAGTTTTAAGAGGAACTCTATGAGCAACCGTATTAGGGATTTAACGATGTAAAAAATAATGATACAGTAAAAAAATATTGATTTTAATGCTTGAAACGATGTTAATATAACGTAGGATCAAACAAAATGTACGCATTATACCACTTTCTCGTCAATAATGTTAATGTGACTCCATGACAATTGAACTACCAAAGAAAACTGGCCATGATCTATGATACTGCTTAGTTTTGTAAAAAGCATGCGAATAATGCTTTCATTATTCAAAAAATACACTGTGGATATTGCTTATGTATTTAATGGTAGCAACCTAACCCAAACAAAGATCAAGACTTTATGAATAACTTTTTCTTCCCAATTCATGATTTCTTTTCCATATTTTTGTTAAATATGCAAGAAAACAAATGACACTGTAGAATAACTTTTTCTACTAGTTAAAAATCAATTGAATCTGCAGACATAAATCCAAATGTCCATACATACCTTTTTACTTAGATATTAAAGCTGTCATTCACTAGGACATATTTTTTAAGCTCCTAATAAAAATTAAGCTTTTTAATTTGACAGTTAGAATTATATTTTTAATAGAATTTTATATTAGTTTTTTTAGAAAATATGAATATATGACCATATAGAAATTAATTCCATTTTTATTGACAAATAAAAAATTTAAGCATACCTAAAATAATTTTTGAAAATGATGTATGTTTGTGATGACTATTATACTTTATTCGACCATACAACACTATACCAGTAAAGAAGTGGCAACAAATATGATAGATTTATTTTTTTCTCTTCTCTTTAAAGTAAGTAACTAATTAAAATTATGTATAACCCTATTACACAATCTGTACTAATATGGGTTCAGTCTTATGCATAAAACATCCAAAAATACATTCATAATAGGACTTACATTTCAGGGAAAGCGCACGCAGTATACTCATACACGTGACTAACACATGTTAATAGGCTGCGTCGACATCTTATTGTACGCATTGTTGAATGATGATGACATACCTACCTTAGTGCGATCGTGCTGAAATCTGAGGCATTTGTCTGACAACATATCACTTAATTTGAGTATTTTACTCGTATAACATGATAAATTATGTTCATTTGAGTGTAAATTAAAACTATGAATAAGTGTATTTGTGGATAAGTAATTTGTCTAGTTTTGTTCTGTGATCTTCTTCTGTTTGACATATTTTGTGACATTATTATAGGAATACTATGATGGTTTCTAATTAACCATATTTTTTATTATAAAAACTTTAGATGTGTGTCAGCACTCTCTTTTTTGTTAGTTATGGATACGTTTGATGGTGATATTTCTGTTTCTAGGGTTGAAAATGTATCAGTCTTAACTGATTAGACTGATAAGATAGTTTGAACAATGTACCTAGGTGTCTGTTTGCTGAACTTCGTATTGATTGTAAGAACGCTTTCGACAATTTGATTCTAGTGGGTTAGTCTACACATTGAGTAACGCCAACCGCTAAGTATTACTAAAAGTCTAAAGCTATGAGTGGTCCATGTTCATGATAGCATGTAAAATATTGAGAGTTTTACGCAAACTTTCAAGCCAGATAATATTCTTGTTGTAGGCTACGACAAGATGTTATCTAAGACGACCTTAAGCTTTGTATGTATGACCCAGAACATTTGAATAACATTCTATATGTTATATCTCTCAGTTTCAATATTCCATTAAGATAGTTTAAAAGTAAAAACTGGAGATACATTAAATGTTTTTAATTGTTATTTATTCAAAGTGAATAACGTAAACTGCAAATATCATGGTAATATTAAAAACTTCGAAACAACTTTGATTCTGTTGCGTAAGTATTATTTTAATTGATTGAATAAATACATAGCAGATATGTATAAGCTTAGATAGTTAATAAAATAGGTCTTAAAAAATAATTCTTTTAATTTCTTAACAAGAAACGGAATAAATATCATTTGTAATATGTTATTAAATTCATATTAAGCTATTTCATGGTAAAATCCATTATTTTAGCCATAAAATCACTTAAATTTTATTTTATTATTACTGAACAATAATTTTGTATTTAATGTAATTTTACAATATGCTGAACCATGCAGTGCACTGATAAAAAAAATTAGATGTCTGTTATCATCCAAATTAAAATTATTTAGGTCAATTTTAGTTAATAAGTATTTATCTTTAATAAAACTTTGTAAAACAAAATATATCTGCATAATTTAACAAACTTTAAATAAAAAAATTATCATACAAAATAAAACATCGCGCATGCGCCACCAAATTGATAACAATGCCAAAAGTTCACTCACCATTTCAGGTTAAATTATTTGGTAGCTTTAATTTTGTAATTTTTTAATTTATGAGTTAATAATTAAAGATTCTATGGTTATTAGAAAGCGTTTAGTACCACCTATTAAAAAAACACATAAAAATGTATGCTCTCGTTTACATATGATACCATTATTTAACACCTTAGATATTTCAAACATCTGGAAATTTTGATTTTTTTTTGCATAACAAACATCATTCATCTATAGCATGTATATTCAGTGTTGATCTAGCTTTTGATAGTGAAATTGAGAAAAAGACAGCGGAAGCATATGGAGGATATTCTGAATTTCCATATTTGAGTATGTTTGCACTATAAGAAAAAGAACTAAATATAAGCCAAATCCAAATTCTTGTTAACACTATTTTTAAAAAATAGATCCTAATATTGGAGAAACTGGAGTTTTAAAAAAATATGACAACTATCTGTATTGCTTGGTAAAAATAATGTTAATGATGTAAACCATCTAATATATGAGATTGTTTTAGTTTGCAAGAAAAAATTGGTGGGAGCGTTCAAGCTATAGTGTCTTAAGTAAATGTCTGGAAAAAATGCGAGAACATGCCTTAAATAATGATGTGCAATCTATCTGTATACCACGCCTAGGGACTCATCACTTAGAAGGATTGAATTGGTATGAAGTTGTTACAATATTAGATAAAATGTTCAGTAACACAGATATCAAGATTACAGCATATAGTTTAAGTGATAAATATTATAATTTGTACGATTGCAGAGTAGACCCCGAAAACGACATAGTCGATGTGTAATATGTTTACGAATTTAACCGATATTTATATATTTTTTGCGCGTGCGTTATGAACACATGGATTTAGATACGCTGCCAAAAAAATGTATTCTAACTGAAAATGTAGGACATTGGTATGATGTGGTATGTCTTTTTAACTAGATTATTAGAATATAGTGGACATATCTTTTTTTCGGTATAGATTGATGGAAATGGATTAACAATGTGGGTATCAACATGTAGTTCCCGACCATCGATAGAAACTACCAACAAGATTAGATCTTATGCCAATAAGTTGTTTGATAATGAAATTTATCTATGGGAGAGAGGTTTGTAGTTTGTGATAGTGTAGAGTTGTTTGTTGATATAATTTTTTTACTAGAGAAATACCATAATCCACAACTGTCATCATGTAATTATTCTTTACTTTCAAGTATGATATTAGAAGGTACATTTGCTGACAAAATAAGGTCAATGGTAGCTATAATAAAAGTAAATTCTTTTATGATAAAGACATTTCTTAATCGTGAGCACTCAAGAACAAACCATTACATGGAATAAAATACATTGAAGACTTGGTAAAAATGTGCTCAAAAAAATCTAGAAGGGAGTCAATTATGGCTGTTGGTAATTTGAATGTTTTTTTTTTATTGTAAAAAATTTGATATTTTAATATATAAAGATGCACTTAAAAGTCTTTTTATTGAATACCTACTTCCCGATAGGAATCTAAACAAGTTTTACCAGGTAAATATCATTTTTAATATCAAAAAAAATGTATTATTTAATAGTATCATTTTATGTAATATTAATATTTATCTCTAAAAAATATTATTAAGCTGTGATGAATATACTTTATGATATATTATTTATTCATATGAATTAACAACTGATTTATAATAGTAATACTATTTTTAAATAATCTAGTTTTAGATATTACATTTTTAATTAGAAAAATATAACTTTAAATTTGTTGTCTGATATTAGCTTGGTGTGAATACAAAGATTAATTAGATAAATTGATAATTATTTAATAAATTTTCTATAAAATATAACACAGTTATATTTTATATAATATTGTATTGTTAATCACTATATTAGTGGGATTTTTCAAAATATTATGCAAATGGAACTGAAGACAAATGTATAAAAAACTCCAAGGAACTTTTATTATTCAAAAAGCTTCTTATCTATGCAGTATTTGAGGAAAAACTAATATCTATTTATGACACCTATATAAATCATATAGTGGTATTATTAGGATAGATTTTGGTTTTTTATTAATATTAAAATACTTTTTTTCTATAGATGCACTCTAAGGATCCTATAGCAAAAGTTAGATCAAAAGTTATTGGTATAATGTATGATTTACTATCAGAAAAACCTCAAGCAGAACAAGTATTTTATACTATTGTATATAAAGTTATTTTTGATAAAAAGTTATAAATTTATAGAGACTTTTGACTGAAATTATAAATAAAATTGGTGATGTTGACCGAACAACATCATCTCATGCTGCTTATATGATTACCAAACTATGTATTTAATTAAAATAGTAAACATAAATTAACCATGTTATATATCATCAACTAGTAAAAAAACACAATAAGATGGCTATCAATGTGGTTGATGATGCTAGATCATTTATCCTTAGACGTGATACATCATCTAGAGCAAAGTATATTTTTACTAAAAGCATAAAGTTATTTCTATTATCTTATTGTCTCTTACAGATATCTATGTATTTGCTTGATTAATCAAATAGTACTCAGTAATGATGATTCTTTTTTGGCTAACAATCTTATAATTTTATACATGACATTTTTCAAAGTTGTTAATTATAAATTTGTGTTTAGTTTTGATTATCTAATATAGGGTTTTAGTGAAAATTTAGAGAAGATAGATAATAAAGTATTAAGTAGTTTGCTAACAGGTATAAATCGTGCTCTTCCATTCACTACACAAGGTATTACATGATTATCAGATTGAAATAGTAAATGTTTTTTTTTTCAATAGAAAGTAGTAGCAATGTAGAAAATCATATAAATATAGTTTTTAAAATATTTCATATTGGTTCCTTTGTTGTATGTACCCAATCGTTGGTTTTGTTATTTCAAATACTGCAAAATAAGCCAGCTATTCAAGATCGTTATTATCAAGCTCTTTATGAAAGTATATCACAGTGCCCATCCCATCAAGGCAATACTATAATGGTAATATATTATTTTTTTATTGCACTGTAATGTGTATTTAGAATGTATATTTAAATGTATTATTTAAATCAATAATATATGACTCTAATCCGGATAGAATTATAGTATATATTGTTTGATACATCATTGTTACATTAAATAGGCTTTAATCAAACGTATACTTCAAGTATGTCTTCACTGTAGTGCTCCATTTGTTGGTTCAGTTCTGTTAAACATTGCGAAATTATCAAAAAAACTACTTCCAATAAAAAATTGTAACAACAATTTTTCAAAAGAAAAGCTAGTAATACTGTTATTTTAGTTTAAAAATGTTTTCTGTTATTTAAATTTTATGTAGGAGATTATAGAAAACATACCTGACGATTTAAAAAAGAAGCTAGATAGTGGCTTATTTGATGATGACGATGAAAATGAATACTTTGAAGATGTAGATAAGAAAAAAATAAAGAATAACAATATTAGTTATGACAAAAATTCTTTTTCCCATGAGAACTTATTTTATGATCCTAATAAAAGAAATCCTAAATTTTCAAACGCTAAAAAGACTAGTCTTTTCGAATTAAATCTTCTCCAACGATATTATCACAAAACTATTTCACATTTTATCAAACAATTATCGACTGTACTTTATTTCCGTACTACAATATGATAGATCTATTTTATAGGATAATACTATAAATTACTTTGGTGATCCATTCATTGATTTGACAAGCACAAAGTATTGATAATTATTTAATACTAATCGTTTATATATTATAGATTTTTCGAGAAATTTAGTACAAAAACTCCTAAAAAGAAAATTACAGGTATTTTTGTTATCATTATAAACATATTTAAATGTTACACTATTTATATTTAGAATGCGTTTCTATAATGACGGTATTTATGAGATATAATTAATGGGTTTTTATAATAATTTTTGTAGCGAAAAATAAAGCCCAATACATATAGAATAGTTACAAGTATTTAATTTTTACATGATAATGTTTATTAAGAAATATAACCCATTAGATAGACATGTTCTCGACAAACCTATAAAGTCTTTGACACCTGAAGAGAAAATATTCTACGAGTAAAGATACTTTAAATACACATATATATATATATACGTTAAAAACAGTTTTTATTTATTTAATTTTTTATTCAAGCTATTATTATTCAAAAATGAAATGCTCAACAAGTGGGAATACACGAAAAAGAAGACAACGAGCATTCGATTCTGATGATGAGAACTTTACTAAGCATGAATTTAATAAAAATAGCATGAATGACAATGGATCTGATTTAGAATGGACAGAGTTCTCTTTTTTTCATCTTTAAAAAAATTTTTTAAATTTTATATTTATAGGCTTTTTCGGGAAAAAATAGCAAAGAAAAAGTCTCTTCCTATCAAGAGTAGTGATGATGACTCCTTTGAAGATAGTGAGGATGATGCCGATTTTTCTAATGGTTCTTATGATAATAGTAATGAAGGTATTTTATTCTTAGCGATTGATTATTTATTATTTTTATAGATAATTCAGATATGAGCGCATTCTAGTACTATACGACCATATTGTTACCTTTTTTTTTCATGTGACTAACCTGTTTAATAGTATTTTCTTTCTATATCCAACAGTAAATGTAAAAATTAATAATTTATAAGTGATTTATTTTTAAGCATTAAAATTTTAATGGTAGCACTATATGATGAAGTATAATTATATCGCGCATGACCGAAATTTATATCTTTATATTCTTGAGATCAATTTTCTATCGTAAAGAATGTGATGCTCATATTTTTATAGAGTAAGAAAATATAAATTGCATATTTTCTTGATATTGACATTTTTAGACCATGTCGTTATGACTGTGAATTAGACAATCAAAATATATTAAACTTTATATTTATTGATGTATAAAAAAACCATAATTTTAATGAATTGAATTTTATAATTTGAGATGGAAATTTAACAAATATATGAACTTTTATAAATTTAAATTATCTATAAATCATGATCTCTATGAGTAGGGTACGTTATTGTTTAGTGCGTTAGCTTGTAATATTATAAAGTTAGTTTAAAATTATGCTAGAAAAATTAATATTAGCTAACTTTCCACTAATTTAAACTTTAGGATGAATTTTTATATATTTAGTATTCATAGCTTAAATCAGACTATATTGTATATTCATAACTAGAATATTGTGCTATTTTTAATTTTGTGTAATTAAATCTAAATTTAAACATATTTAGAAGACTATTTCATACATACTGCTATTGGAAATTGTGTTATAAATATAATGCATTGGTGATATAGAGTATACTCAATAGTGAGCCGACTAGTATGTAAGAATAGTATAGAATCTTGATATGAATATTGTACCTATATTTGTCTTTTTAATTAAATGAATTTTAAAATATTCAATATTTAGCTTTATTTGCAATAAGGCATAGTCATTTATGGTCTTGTAATAGGCTACTATATCATTTTAATTGAAATCTTTATATTTTAATGATAATTATTATTTTATTCAGTATGTTACCTCACAGTTAAAAAATCTAGGTTTTAAGATTTTACTGTATAATTGGCATAGTAATGGAAAATCAGTAAACTATTCTGCTTTTTATGTGTATATAGTTTGTTTTGTTGCTATCTAGCCTAAACTAAAAATCAACATTTTTTCTCTGTTCGTTAAATAAATATTTTCATAAATAAACAAAATATTATGACTAAATTATTTTAGAGTACCACGTGACTATAAAAAATTAAGGTTTATTTAATCTATAGCATTGTTTTAGAATGAAAAAATTCCTATTTATCTAAGTATTTTTGAAAGTTTACATCATTTTAATGTTATCTCTTTTTGCTAATTCATATATCTAAATATGTGAAAACATTTATTCAGAGTTTACTAGACCCTAAAATTAATTATTTAGTCTATGATTTAAACATTTAATAGGTAAAATTTTTTTTTGTAATAGAAAAAGTACATTATCATATGATATTGTTATATTTAATATACCTTATTACATAGTATTTAATTATGAATGTATTTGTTGATTTAGTTGGCTTTTTATAATTTAACGTTGATAAAAATAAATTAAATACTATTTTTTATATTTTATGCTTATTTTGTTAAATATCCAAATAAAAACGTACTTTAATTCTGTTTGTCAAGTACATCTTCAATAACTATGAATAATTGAATAACTTAACACGTATTAATATTATTTGTAATTATAATTCATCAAAAAAACTATATTTTTTAATTGTAGTTTCATCCATTAGCTCAAACCAACACAAAATTTACCATTAAATAAAAATAGTGCGCACGCACGTTTTTAATTAGCCGTTGCACGTTTTGTTACAGAAATTGGTCTAGTAAATATATCATCCTAGAATCTATAATTTAGATTAATGGCAAACACTAGATTTGAATATGTAAGAAAGTTTGAAACAACAACAATATCACTACTCAATTGTTGGACTGTTGTAAGAGTAGATGGACGATGCTTTCATAAGTAACTACTTAATATTTGTATATATATCATTAAAAATTATAGATTTTCAGAAGAACATAATTATGATCGTCCAAATGATGCTAGAGGCTTGAATTTAATGACTAAATGTGCTAAACACATAATGTCTCAATTTAGTGATATCGTATGTGCATACGGTCAAAGTGATGAATATAGGTAATGTAGTATATATATATAAAATAAATTATAATATAATTTAGTTTTATATTTAGTAGAAAATTCACTTCTTATCAAAGAAGATGTGAGTATATATACATATCATAGAGATGATTAGTGTTAAGTATATTTTTTTTAGTAAATTAATAAGTTTAATATCTTCACTTATGGCATCATCCTTTGTATTTTATTGGTCAATATATTTTCCAAATGAAATATTGAAATATCCTCCATCATTTGATGGACGTTGTATTAGTTATCCATCATATGAAAATATCAGAGATTACTTATCTTGGAGACAAGCAGATTGTAGATAATTTATTTTTTTATAAAACCATTTTCAATATAAATAGGCCATATTAATAATCTTTATAACACATGCTTTTGGATGTTGGTATTAAGAGGAAACAAGGATAGGTCTGAAGCTGAAATTATATTGAGAGTAATTAGTATTTTTTCATTATAAAAAAACTAGTTAATAAGTAAAAATGAGCTATAGTTTGCTATTTAAATAGCAAATTCACTACTATTACTGCTTAGGATTTATTTTTGTAAATGATGCTTTTGCATATAAATTTTTTTTGTTATGTAAAAAAAATGTTATTTGAGTAGATTTTTTATATTTAAAGGTTTAAATTTATTATAAAATAAATATCTTGTTTAATAAAGTGATGTTTAAATAATTGCTCTAGTTTAGATTATAATATGCTTAATTTTTTATATTAATAGTTATATTAAGTTGAATATACCATATTATTTAATATAGATATAATAATAGGGCACAGTTAGCAGTGATAAGAATGAACTACTTTTTTCTCAATTCCAATTAAACTACAATAACATTGAACCACTCTTTCGAAAAGGAACATTTTTGGTCCGGACACATTTACTTGTATAATAATAAAATATTGGAATTATTTGAATGTTAATTATTTTTAAAATAAATTTAGGAATTGGATTATATTGAAAAAATTAAAGAAATTTATTTTATTGATAATTATGATAAACGAAATAAAAGGATAATAGCCTTAAATGAAGATATTATTGGTGATGAATTTTGGAAAATGAACCCAAAAGTACTTGAATAATTAAAATGATTATTTTAGCAACATATTAAATAATTTAATAAACAATCAGCTAATTTCTTGGTAAATATTAATGGGAATTAGTAGGGAAGATAAAATATGCTAATTATTTTTGGTTGTTATATTATCAAATAAAATATACCAACTATTATGTTACTCCAAATTGATTTGATATATGATCTAAATTAATAGTTTTGCTACTGTTTTGATTATTGATTGGAAGGTTGAGGTCGTAATAATGATTTAATTTTAACTGATTATTTCCAATGTAAGTTTCGGCATCATCTTTTTTTCTTGCTACTAAATAGTTGTATTTTTCTTTATTGGTGGCTATGTAACAAGAAAGAAATAGTCTATATTGAATTTTAATATACAAATATTATATTAAGTTTAACATAGAATAATATTACTTTTCAGCTTTTGATATACTGAAACGTCTAAATTCAGTTGGTGAACATAGATAATATCCATAACCAAGGGTTGAAAAATTAACAGAATTAATTGCTCTTATAAAATTCAAATTTAGAATGCCATTAAATAATAATGTTAGTTACCTGTAGTCATAACTGTTTACGAGTTGGATTGTTTTAAGAATTGTTACATTGGAAGGATTAATAATTAATAACTGACCCCAGTTAGTTATACAAATTAGGTAGTTTTTAAAATCATTTGACCAAACATCTAAAATAATAGTTAAATTTTACTATTGAATTTTTTTAAAATAATATCTAATTAATCCATATTAAATAAAGTCAAAATTTTATTAGTATACTTTATTATATCAATAAAATAATATTTAGAAACTTGTTAAAATATATTGTTTTAATAAAAATACTAGTAATTTTTGATATTCTAAATAAATTTTATTATATTTTTACAATCAACCATATAGTATTATTATTATTATCACTAAATTTTATGAAAAAGTATAAAAAATACAGATAAATTATTTAATTTAAAGTTGTTATAGCTATTATTGACAAAATATTATACATTATATATGAAAATGTTTAATAAAAATTACTTGAACTTGTTTTTATATAGGCACACTTTCTAATTCTTCCACCATTTAATGCAGTAAGTTTAAGTTTGTATTTAGGTTTAAGTGATGGGAGACATACCATCTATAAAAAATTAATTTCGTAAAATTTTCAAATATAGTTTAGATGGTTTTTTAATTTACTATAATTGTGTTTATTTATTTTAAATTTAATATCGTTTTTTTATATCATTGATTAAGGTATTAAAATACGTATATATTATAAAAGTAAATGGCATTATAATTGTAGATGGTTTAATTAAAAAACATATAAGATATATTAAATAGCTTTCAAAATGTGTTCACATTCATACAACGACTAAATTTAAATTTATATGTAATGTATACTACTTTAATCTGCTCTTCAGTTACAATAATAAGACTATGATGTAAAACTTTATTTTCATCACTTTGAAGTTTATTTTCACTTAAATATTTAGGTTCAACCATTTCCAAATGATGATCTATGAGTATAAAGTCTACTACATAAGCTTTGTGACGAAGAATAATTTCTTTTGTGTTTTCACAGCATAGCGATTTTAGCTGTCGTTTTTCGAGATCATGTTCATAGGATAACATATTTATATATATCTTACCTGACTGTGTACCAATCAGTAAAGCAAGATTGGTTTGAAACTCTAAAGATTATAATTAAATACAAATTAAAAAAATCTACTTTAGATTGTTTCAAATTACGTGACTTGAAGGCTCCATAAAATATTTTACATACTGATACATAACCACTCATTGTTTCATCTTGTTTAATAATACTATCAATATTAATGGATTTTTGTATATTTTTTGTTGTTGTGCTTGGATTTAACTGGTTGGCTTCACCTTTATTTATATGAATAATTTAAAATAATGCACGATTTGAAGACTATTTTAACTAGCCAATAAGCTCAATATATGTAAATATACTTTTTATAGGACCAGAAGTTAATTTAGAAGGTTTTCGTACAGAGCCACCTCCAACTCTAGTAAATGCTACAGATGCATTTGGAAATTTTGCATTATTTTTTTTTTGATTTTTGCTTGTTCCTAATCTTCTAAAAGAGTTTCTAAGTGTCCTTATGAATGATCTTCGGTGAATATTGTGGCCATCTGTTATCATATCTTAAAAAAAATCATTTAGCTGCATAAAAAATTACTAATTTATTCACTCATATTATTAAATTAAATTATAAATAGTATAATATATATATATATTTAAAATAATTTAATGGTTGCAGTTGAATAAACACTTACATTTGGGATTTGATGTATTTTTACAGTAGATACTTGTCTGTGTTATGCAATCATATACAAAGTATCCATGACAAGTTCCACATACTAAACTATTAAAATGTTAATTTTAATAGCAATAATTTCAAATTAAATTATTAGATATTACAATCCTGCATCTGAACATTGAGCTAAACAAGAAATTGGAGCGGGAGGATTGATGGTAATATGTTGAATTGGATGAAAATTTCGATTACTTACATTAGTAATATCATCTTTTAATGTGAGACAAGTTTCTCCATGCCATTTAAATTGTGGGTAATTTTCAACTAGATTGCATTCAATAGTCTAAATATATAAAGTCAACTAGAATATAAGTTATCAAGAGATTATAACGTTATCACTATAAAATGTGATCAAAGAAAAATATAAATAAATAAATTTAACTTTAATTAATACTAACATATATTGTGAATAAATAATGCTAGTAATCAGCCATATATTTATAAAATATGTATATTTTATAAATTACCTTAAAATCATAATTATAATTTTTGTTCTTATCCAAATTGATAATAATAACATTTCCAGCATTTCCACCAATATAGAGAATGTTATTTTGAGTTGAAACGTCAATTTTTCTTACATGAAATCGTTGATCATCGCAATTTATTTGAAAAAATCCAACATTTGACTTGTCACAAATGGTGTAAGCATTTTGAAATGATCCATTCTGAATACTTTCTTGATCGATATCTAAAATGGTTGACTCATGATAGTAGAATGATGTAGAAAATCGTGTCAACAATTTGTATGTTGTTTGTGGTCTCGTCCACCAAAATAGAATATCTCCATTTTCATGCCTATATATATATATATATGATAAAAACAATGAAATGGATGAATAAAATTAAATACCCAGTAATAAGAATATCATTACGTTGTATGTAAGATAATTTAGGAAATCCACCACTTATAGGCCAACCGTATTCATCATAGTACCCATATGTTTTACCATGAACCATTAGATTATTTATAAAATTGTCCGAACAATTGTCAACTATTTTTAAACATGTTATATTAGAAAATTGTATACATGGAAAATGTAATGGAAATAAGTTATAGTTGTTGGTAGATGTGCTTGAATTGGAAACTATATCTGTTTTATCAATTATTTGTCGTTGACAAGTGTATTTTCTATCAACTGGTACAACGACTAGTTCTTGTTCAGTAAGTACAATAAGGTGAGTTGGAAAACAATCCCAATGAATTGATTTGTCACATGCGTTGCTTCCATTGCAACTATTTTTACCACGGGTTATAACATCAAATTTAATGATTGGTGAAGTGAATGTATAAATGTGTAAAAATGTACCACCAGCCATAAGTGTAATGGTATTAGAATCTGATTCAGAATTGTATGGTGTACCATTAGAAAATAAAAATAGTGATCCATACCAAAACACTTGATGTATAGGTTTGCAATTAGCAGGTCCATATGGTACAACTGTAGATACAGAAAATTGATTATTTGATTGCTGATAAGTTGATTTGTATTTATTATTTTTGCTTGTAATTGTATTGGCGTTAATAATATTATTCTTATCATTGAAAAGCGTCCAATGGATAATTGTACCTTCAGTGTGGCTGGTTAAAAACATTTTTCCTGATGGGTGCCAGAATACTGACTCTAATTCTGAACCTACTGTAAAAAAATTTATTGCATGAGCTGTTTCAATATCCCATAATATGAGTGTTCCTCTTCTATATCCAATAAGTAATTGTATTTCATCTAAATCACTAGGTGATGTTATAGATTCAACTGCTCCTAAGCTATAATGTAATGGTTTGACTGCCCTATACAAACAATAAATTAATTGTAAAAATTCACTACTAACGCAATTTTAAGTTATTAGCATTACTCTTTAAAAATATCATCTTGTTTTATAGTAATAGTAGTAAACTCCATGTGTTCAAGATCAAATGTATAAATATTTCCGCTAATTGTTCCTATATGCATGTGTTTTTCATTATGAGAAACTTTGCATGTAGTTATCCTCATGGAACTAAATTATAAATTTTATTTTGTTTAGTAATATCTATACTGGAGGGATGTAATAAGAATAATAATGAAAAGTTGATGATATTATAAAATAAATCAATTTTTAAATGAATAACTATATTTTTAAACCTAATATCATACAATATAATGTATATGTTTAATAATTTTACAGTAGTTTCTATAAATATTATATAATATTTTATTTTTAAGTATAAACAAAAAAATACTTGTCAAACTTTTTTTTCCCATCAAGTACCAATGATGTTGTGGTATCTATATTAGTAAAACGATAAATTTCCATGATATATCCTCCATAATAGGTATAAATAATAATAAGCCCAAGCTAAACAATAAACATAAGTTGATAATACATCATTTTTTCTTTTTATAATAGTAGCTAACATTTGATTTAAAAAATGATATTTTCTATATATATATATATATTAGTTGTTTAAGATAAATGTTAAGTTAGAATCATATAAATATGTTTAATAACAAAATATCCTTTATACATTCATTATACATTAAAAATGATCAATTCATGCTATTTAAATTATTTAATCGCAAAAATAATTTTTTATATCTTGTAAATACATTTATATAGAAATAATAAAAAAATTTAATAAATAATTTATTTTATTAAAAAAATACAATATTTTATTATATAATTTTTAACAATTTATTTTGAAATTATAATCAAATAAAATATTAATCTTTTTCATATTAAAAAAGGCTATTATTTATTAGTTAATTTTATACTATATAATGTAATATCATAAACATATAGATCATTAAAATATATTCTATATAAATAAACACAATTAAATAAAATATATTTAATTTATTTTTACATTATTAGCTACTATTTATTGAAAAAAAAACTATAAAATATAATTTTACATTTATTTTTAAAAAGTATATCAATTTTATATCAAGGTCACTTCCTAAATCCAAACCCAACTCAACACCACTATTTCCTACTCTATATGATTATCATTAGTACATATCTTATAATACCAATTTTATATTATGTGTATTCAATTACACTTTAACAACACCATATTTGCTACCAATAGCCATCAATTTTAGAGTTGGATCATATGTAAATATTGTTGTTCCATAAGGTAGTCCTAATTCTGCTATCTATTTATAATTATTCTCTACAATGAATGCATGTATATATTGTATACTTTTGCTACATCAATAACATCTTGTGAATTTCCATCTTTTAATTGTTCTAATTTTGTTAGTTTTGTTTTTCGTAATTTTAACTAAATAATTTTTTACTAGGTTGATTAGTTAGTTAAAATAATGGTTATAATAGTTTTACCATTATAACGTTGTATAAACTGTTTCAAAATAATCAAAACTAAAATGATAGTTTTTAAGCAATTTTAATCTATTGATCTACTATACTTTGTATATTTTAAAGTTTTAAAGTGATATGATCTTAGTGACTGTTTGCTAGGATACAGAATCGTGCAATACCATGGGGAAATCATGCAATACAATAGTATCTTAGTAACCTATGAATAATTTATATCTACCTTAGCTACAAATTTAATTGTTTCATTGTTAAGTAATTAGTTCTAAATTATTATGATAATGAAATTAATTAAATATCATTCAAAGTTGTTTTAATGAATATTTTATGATAAAGAAATGACATATGATAATAATATGAGCAATTATTACATTTATATCCATAAATAAAAAATTATAAACTTTATAAATTAATATCATACATATAATATGATTAATAGTTTGACAAATGTTTTAACAACAAAATATGAGCAAGATAAGGATTTAAAATTGCTAGAAGAATCAACTATTAATTATTATTATTATTATTATAAAAGTATATAGAAGAATATTACATAAAATATAATTAACATTCTAGAATATTATATAAATAAAATATGATGAATTTATAATTAAATAAATATTTCATGGTAATAATATCCACTAATTAACTTGTATAGACAATAAGAGTGAAGTATATGGGTAAATTATGTAATAAATTTAGCTAAAAATGATCTCGTTTTATTTAATACATGTAATAATTGTTTAAAAATTATTTTTATTTTATCATAACATGAATACTCAAGAATTATACGAATATTATCGACAGAAACCGAAATCTTACATAGAATTTCAATATATGTAATTTCTGTTATGCTACCTTTTTAATATAATTTTTTTATCTGATCATTTATTTTAAATTCAGATAAAAAAAATTGTATTATTGATTATTGTAAATAAATTGTGACTAAAAGAAAGTGACGTCATTAAAATTGATTCAAATTATTAACTTCAATTAGGTTATAAATTGAAAAAAGGTCGTCACACGTGTGCGGTGGTTGTGGATGGCTAAAGCGGGAAAGCGCGCTACTATACTTACCTACGGATTCTGTATATTCAGCTTTGTTTGATAATGTAGCTGGATGGTTTAATTAATGATAGTCGTCTCCAGGGTATAGGGTGCCAGATCCACTGATGCTTCACATTGATGAATAGTCAATGGATGTGTCAGTGTGCTCGCTGGGAAGGTCTGAGAGTGATTATTCATCGTGTTGTAGCTCTATACCAACATCTCTATAGATGTGATATCTAGCTATACATGAACTGAAAGCGTACCTAGGTAAACCTAGGGACGGAGATACTAGAAAGGTAGGGGTAACTTAATTATACCTGAGAAGGTCCATTTCGTTGTAGTGTTTTAAATCAAGCCTGAGGTATGTGAGCTACCGCCGATGGAATTCTCCGCTATATTACTGCCAATAAGATTGATAGCCACTTGCGTTACCGGTTAAACGTAACGTAGTAACTCAATTCAGACTACCACTACCCCGCATGTTCATAATTTTTTCAAACTGACAAATAAGCGTTTGCATATTGGATTTATCTTACACACGTAAGGCTACAGTTTCCAATCACGTCTCGATTCATCTACAAATGCAGTAGTAATAGTTGTGATTATGACAGATTGAACCTAATAGAAGAATATATTTCAGGCAATTAGAAAACCCACTGTATTGGAACTCATCTAAGGTTTGTAATGGTAAAGCCGATGCTTTAAAGAGTGCATTATTGGACTAATGTGCTATAGTGCTATGGGAGTGGTAAGGACAATGTACACATCAAACTAAGATATTCTGTGATGGATATAGTTGTTGCACACAAATAAGCTGCCATTAGATAATAATGCTAGTGTAAAGCGTTAATAAAGCAATTTTGACCAGTAACAAATTTACAGGTTGCACTAGATTTTCAATAGTGCAAAAATTAAAAAATAAAGATTCAAATATATAATTGCATATGATAGTAATGATATCATTTCGTTATAGCTTAAAAGAAATTCATTCATACAGTAGCTTGTCTCGTGTTGATAGTAATGATTGTGTTAAGCTATCATTTTTTTATTAATATTCAGTTCTCAATTATGCTGCATAATAATTAATGAATATACAATATATCTGAAATAATATTGACATACTATCATGTAGAAAAAATATAATTTAGTTTAAATATAAAGTAATTTTAACATAGTAAACAAAAATAGATGAACTACACTAGAAATAATAATTATAGCTGCTATAGGGGTTTTTATAGACTAATTCTGGCATAAATGTGAGATAAATGTTAAAATAAACAAATTCTATAAAAATATTAGTGACGATGTATATAGATTTATCACCAAAAAATTAAGAAAAAATGATAATAGTGTTCTTGAATGAATAAAATCAATATATTCAAATTAAGCAATTGTTTTTTTAAACATCTTTTACTCAAAAAGGAGATTAACTAAAATCGTGGCTCGCTAATTGTCCACGATGCGGTAGACGATTGGTATCGGGCCGAGAGAAGAACTGATGGCGGCATGCAAGAAAGAGTTCCGTCGTCTTTCAAGTTCTGTTATACCATCAAAATATAGAATATGTACAAAAATAGATTTTAAGGAAAAAGAATTTAGTGGAGCATGTAATATTGATATTTTGGTTGGTGAAGAAACACAGAAAATAGAATTTCATAGTCTCAGTTTAGAACTTTCTAAAATTACATTTGTTAGCAGTGATCAAATAGAGTACAAGTGTATTAAACATGAAGAGGATTCACATTTAGAGACTGTTAGTGCAACATTTGAAAGTCCCATACCAAAGTGTAACGGAGTATTACATGTAAATTTCAAAGGTAAGTTGATGAAAGGATTATATGGTCTATATTATTGTGCATATAAAACAAATGATGGAGAAGAAAAATTGGTAGCATGTACTCAATTTGAACCAACATTTGCTCGTAGAGCTTTTCCATGTTGGGATGAGCCAGCGATTAAAGCCACCTTTAAAATATCACTTATTGTTCCTAAATCAATGGTAGCACTTTCTAACATGGAAATAATATCAAGATTAGATCATGTTGATTCAGGTTATAGTATTGTAAGATATGCTGAAACACCATTAATGTCAACATACTTATTAGCATATGTTGTTGGAGATCTCGAGTGTATATCTGGACAGACACACCATGGTAAAATTGTATCAGTATATACACCAATTGGTAAAAAAAATCATGGAAAATTCTCATTGGATATTGCAATTAAAGCTATACCCTTTTATGAGCAATATTTCAATATTGAATATCCAATATCAAAAGCTGATCTTGTTGCTATACCAGATTTTGCTGCTGGTGCTATGGAAAATTGGGGATTAACAACTTATAGAGAGGACGCTCTTTTAGTTGATCCTGAAAACTCATCTGCAAGTGGTCGACAACGTGTTGCATTAGTTGTTGCCCATGAATTAGCTCATCAATGGTTTGGTAATATAGTAACGATGGAATGGTGGACACATTTATGGTTAAATGAAGGTTTTGCGACATGGATTGAATTTCTATTGGTTAATGAATTCTTTCCATCATATGATATATGGACTCAATTTGTTTCAACAGATTATGCACGTTGTATGGAATTAGATTCATTGGATAGTAGTCATCCAATTGAAGTTGAAGTTGGTCATCCTTCAGAAATTGATGAGATATTTGATGCTATTTCATATAGTAAAGGATCATGTGTTATACGTATGTTACATGAATATGTTGGTAGAGAAGCTTTTCAAAAAGGTCTTCAAACCTATCTACAAGATTTTCGTTATAGAAATGCATCTACTTCAGATTTGTGGAAGCATTTAGCTGATGCTAGTAGTAAACCTGTGGTAGATGTGATGAGTTGTTGGACAAAAAAAACTGGTTATCCAGTGTTAACTGTATCTACCAATCAAATATCTAGTGATACAATAGAAATAATAATTAAACAGAATCGTTTTGTTGTAAGTGCTACAGATATGAAAGAATCATTGTGTTGGATGATTCCTGTTACTATTTGTGTTGACTATCAAGAAGAACCTATTGCATCATTGTTATTAGATAAACCAGAAGCAACTATAACATTAAATGTTACACAAAAGCCTAAATGGATTAAATTAAACAAAAATCAAGTAGGGTTATATCGTGTTAATTATTTACCAGCAATGTTACAACCTTTGCTACATGCATTTTCAACTAAAGAGATATGTGCTACTGAGAGATTGGGCATTCAAAGTGATATATTCTCTCTATCGAAATTAGGTCTTGTTGATGCCGTAACATATTTCAAACTTTTTCTTAGCTGTTTCAATGAAGATAATTATACGGTTTGGTCGGATATTACAAATAATCTCTCAACATTACGTTGTCTTATACAGTGCATTGATGAACAATATAATAGTATTGATATGACATCAATTGAACCCTGCTATAATTTAATGATATGTAAAGTTTTGGGTGATTTGCTTAATAAACTTGGTTGGGAATCTACTTTACCTGATGATCACCTTGGAAATATGTTAAGAAGTTTAGTTATATCAATGCTTGGTATAGCTGGACATGAACCAGTTATTTCAGAAGCTCGTTTACGATTTAAAAAGCATTGCGATAAAACAGTTATTCTTAGTCCTGACTTACGTAAACCTATCTATTTAATTGTAATGACCTATGGTGGGCAAGATGAATATCAAGCTCTTATTGATATGTATAAAGATTCTATGCTACCAGAAGAGAAAGTTAAAATATTATCCATACTTGGAAAATGTAAAAATCTAGATGTTGCAAGACAAGTTCTTAATTTTAGTCTTTCTGTAATATATATATAAAATATTTCTTATTAATACAATGATATAAAGTAACATAATGTGACAGTTAATATATTCTTATAGGATGAAGTTGCAACATGTAATGCTTTGTATGGTTTACTTGGATATGGAGGATCAGTGGAAGCACGAAAAGAACGTTGGGAATTTATTAAAACTCATTGGAATGAGATATCTTTTAAATATAATAATGGTGGATTTTTGCTTAATAGATTAGTTGGTCAATCCATCTCTTCTTTTTCATCTCATGATGCAATTCAGGATATAACGGTAACAAATTTTGTCCTATAAAACAGTTTTATATTTAGGAAATTCATAGGAATTTTTTGAAAAACATCCAACACCCGCTATTGAGCGCACTTTGAAACAATCGCTTGAAGAAATCCGTGTTAATGCTCGTTGGATTGAAATGCATTCCAAGCACATAAAAGAGTTTCTATGTGAGAACTTTTCACAATAATTACATAGCATTGACTATTATGATATTATATTGATAAAAAAAATAATGCTTTGTGCTTAGTTATTATATCCAACATTGCATTACTTAATACAACAACAGTTCATATATATATTAGATTTCTTTATACTTGATTATAGATAGTAGATAATTTCAAATTATAAAGTATTTAATAGATTTTTCTTGTTTTATTGTTACAGCATCTTTAATGTTGTCATTGCTGTATTAAAAAAGAAGTTTAACGCATAATAATCACCTTATTAATAACTAGTATTCCACAGATTTTACGCATTTTTATTTAATATTTTAAGAAATATTTGCGTAGTAGTGGAAAACTACGCCATTCTTAATTACAATTATTATAATAATTTTTGATAGATTCACCGGCTTCATATAATAATAGGTGTGGTGTAATTTTAGTATGCATGTGTAAAAAAATAATTTTTACCGTTTTATAGCTCTAGTAGATTTTTTTAAGATTTGATTGAACGTTAATTTTAGTATCAAAGTAGTTTATTTCCATTTTTAGACTTGTCTAGTGAAGCTCAAATTTATATATTTAGATAGTTAATAAGATAGTTCCAATAAAATTTTGTTATTAAATAACGTTTAAATATACCAAACTGTGAATGTTGTGAGTGAAATTGTTTCCAACAATCTTATCTGTTAAAATGGAATAACCGAATTTCAGCGTTCATAAGCGATACTAGTTGGTATTAATCGATGGAGCTCACAGAGTTTTATGGCTTTTAAATGTACCGAATGATGGTTAGATATGACTAACAGTAATATGAAAGTTAACAAGAAACATTATCATCATATATTTTTAGAAATTATTGCAAAATCAAGGATCTAATATTGTATATGAAGATGGAAGTAATGTATGAAAAGTTGATGATAAAAATGTATATCTACCATTTTATATTAGCAGAAAATAGATTTTTAAAAGGTTTATTCATCTAATTAGGATAAAAAACAATGTTAATATTATTTATAGGAAAATTATAGACTAAAAAATGACTTTATGAGAAAAAGGGTATTATATCTGATAACATAAGTAGAGAAGGTTAAATTAAAAAATAGTATCACAATATAAAACAATATCTAATTTCTAATTTAACATATTAACGCCATATTGTCTAAATTTGATATTATTTTACTGTATAAATATTGAACTTTGTAATTTAGTATAACTATTGTAGATGAGACTTGAATATATAATATCTAATATTAGATAGAATTGTGATAACATAGAAGTAAAAATGTATAAAGATATTTTTTGAAATTACCAATAAAGGATGAATAAATTAGTATTTTTGTAAATATCAAAACTTTCTATAAATTTTTTTACTTGCTTTATAATCTAGAAGCAAGTAGATAGATTACTTGTATTACTGTGTGAAATTCAATGAATGAATTAGAGTACCAGTTGGATTATTAAAGCTTTGGATTGATTTAATTGACAAGTTTAAAAATTACAATAAAAGGTATAGTAAAATAGATCTCATATTTTAAAAGTGATTAGATTAATTGAACTGTAAATATATAAAAACTAGAATCAATTTCAAAGACAAAAATTATAGAAAAAGATATTAAACGTTGACATTTTTTGAAAATGTAAATTTTACATACAAAAATCAGTTTAATTTATCCTATATAAAACGATTTTTTAATCTATAACTGTTTATATTATTACATAATTGACATATTTCACATTAAATATACTGGTAGTTTTATGAAAATCCTTAAAACAATGCAGAATAATTATAGTGAAGTTTTATATTTAAAAACTATCTAAACTTACAAAAAGTGTATTAAATTTAATAAATTGTTTAATATTGATAGAAAAAAATAAATTTATAGCATTGAAACTTTAATAAAATAATTAATGATAGCTGAATTGTATGAAATAAATCCTATAGAATAGTGGACGGTGTTAAAAATTGTGGTTGAATGAAAAATATAAGCTTATATTAAGGTATCATTAGATGAACACTTAATATGCTTATTAATGAGGTATCTTTAAAAATTACCAACTATAAAATATTGAATATATTTATAAAATTATAGAATACATAAAGCATTATAATTTGACAAATTAATGATTATATAACTTTTATGTTGTATAATTTAGACTATAAAGTGGCATTAATTTTACAAACAAACATTTATCCTGATTGTGATAAATATTTTTAAAGTTAAAACATTTTATTTTATATGACAGCAACCAATTCAATAACTACATATATCCACCAGTTATAGATAAGAAAATTAATCTTATTTAATTAATTAGTTTATATGAACTCTACGGAACTAACTATTACAATAATAGAGTTATTGAATATAGGCTAGTATTTAAAAATGAAAATCTAATAAGAATATATTTTATTAATAAAATTTAGCTATAATAATATTTTACATATAAGAAAGTAGCTTAATAAGATTAGATTTAATCATGTAATAATAATTTTTAATGATTATAGAGAGGCAGAGTGAGAAAGGCCCATAGATATTTTATAGATAAAATCCTTTCTAATAGTTTATATAATTAACTGGAAAAAGTGTTAATATTACTATTTGTAAATTCATTTAAATAATGACTATTTACGGGTAAATAGTCGAGAAAAATATTTAGTTCCACTATTTATTATGATATATTCATTATGTGTGTATAAGAGTTTTAGAATTAAGCTTTCATTATGTGCTTACATCATCGTTTTTACGGTTTATGATAATCCACATTTTTGGTTAATTTGAGATAATAGATAGTTGATCAATTGATAGTTATGATAGTGGAAGATATACTAGATACAAGTATATTTAAAATAGAATTAAAAATGTATGGTTTTAGAGTGGGAAATAATATTATCATGAATAACTATTAATTGATTAATCTACACACATTATTTCTATAAAAACATTAAATTAATTGAATTTAGATATATGTGTGGATACTAGTGTTAAAGCAGTTGATAAAAAAAATGCTGAAAATGAATTAAATGAAATGACCAAAATTAATAATATATCACCAACTGCTTCAAATATAGTTGTAAATCATGAATTAGCTGATAAAATATCAAGAAGTGAATCATTATCATCAATAATGGTATATAATGATACCAATCATTATATGTTATCACCATCTGAAATGGAAATATTTTGTTCACAATCAACTGATTATGATTATAGAATGGCATCAAGTGAAGTATATTTTAATAGCAACCATATTATCTATTAATCATAAAATTGTTGTATAATAAAAAAATTGAAATAATAAACAATTTTAGTATATATATTGTCATTATATTTATGAATGATAGAAAATAATATCACCGATAAATAATTATATATGATAGTTTAGATTAATATATCATTATTATACTATTAGATCTATAGATAGGAATTATTTAAAAGGTAATATGTGTATATAATACATTTAAAAAGTTTTATTATCAGTTTTTAATTATTAAATGGAGATATATTTTGTTTTATAATTGTATTTAGTCTATTAGGTATTTTTATAGATAAGATTATCACTATTTGGTTTGCAAAGTGCGTGTAAAAATTTATTCATTATTTGATTGTTTATATACATACTTTAATATAATAGTAAACAATATATATTTAATAATTTTAGTTAAATCATAGTAATTGGAAAAACATAATCATATTTTAATATGGATTGTTTGGTATAGTTTTATTTATTATATACTATTTAATTATTATAAATATATTCCTATACACCTACATATATATATATATATAATATAGTGAAAGTAATATAATGTGTTAAATTTATGTTATTTAATATAGGAAAATAGCAAAGGATCATCAATTATTACTTGTACAGGCGAAAATAGGTCTTCAATTTTTTCTACAGCAACAAATAGGCATGGAAATATTATGAAAACAAATACAAATCATAATGAATTGGAAACATTATATGTAAAAAATCTATCTAACGATAGAAATATTTCTAAATCTACTGCTATAAATGATAGTAGTATGATTACACGAAGAAATGTACTTTTATTTGTTGTGAAATTTATTTGTTATTATACAAATATTGATATAGAGTTTCAATGATTATGATAACATAATATCTAAAACAAAAAACAAAAAATCAAATAAATTAGCATACAAAGATAACAACTATTATATGGATTATTCGGCTTTATATTACACCAATAAAAGTAATAATATTTCTATACAAAATCTTCCAAAGAAACATTCCTATTCAAGTAATATGATTATAGATAGTAATCCATCATATACTATACATATCTTTATGTATACATCGTATATATGTATATATACCGTATATTTATAACATTATTAAAAAGATTAAAATAAAAAATTATATTGTTTAATAATATTAAATAATGATAAATTGTTATATTTTTTGTATAGATAATAATAATGATAACGATATCTATAAAAAGTCAACAACTGAAAGTGAATTACAAGATCATTCATTAGATCACATTGATGATAATAAATGTATGAGTATGTCCGAGGAACTTAGTGATATGAGTAATATACATAATTTGGAAAGTTCAATGGATTTTTCATTGCCAATCAATACTAATCATGGATCTATTTTATCTAATTACAACAATATAAATAAACAACATTATGAAAATTTTTATCAAGACAA
>JRUX01001592.1:0-10948 GCA_001407235.2 Kudoa iwatai
GAAAATATCAAAAAAATATTAGTGTTACTTGTAAATCAACATTACATACATCCAGAGTAAATTTTACGCATGCTCAAACGGGAAGGACTCGGGATTTTTCGGAGTTCTAGTTAATATGTCAAATAGAGAAGAGCTTGGTCTAACGTAATTCTATTATTATAAATTAAAACATATATAAAATTTATTATAATAGAAGATTGTCTGATGGAGAGATAATAAGTTCGAGTTCAAATGAGTATTTGAAAGGTGAGATATGATATGTATGTGGTTATTAATTTTTTTAAAAGAGAGAGGTATGGAAAATAAAAGATCGAGTAAAGTATTGAAGAAAAGTTCTAGTGGTAAATATAACAAAGATCACATATCTAGTAGGAAATCTAGGTCACCATCACATGATAAGTATGACACACCACCAAGAAAGAGACGCCATCGTTCGAGAAAACGTTCTATATCAAATTCATCTGATGATTACTATTCTAGTAAAAAGGATAGCTCACATAGAAGATCGGAGAAAAGTACAATAAAGGATAAAACTCTTAAATCTCGAGATTACTCAAATGAACGGTATAATAATGGTAAAAGAGACTATCATAAACATAGAAATGGTGATGAAATAAATGATCGTCATTCTTCAAGACACAAATCAAGTGTAGCTAAGGATGATGGTAGACATCGTTCTAAACGTGATAAAACTAAGGATCGATATAATTGTACTGATTTAGCAAATGGACTTGTTTCCGAATATAGTAATGAAAAAAATATTTCAAAAAAAGAGCGTGAAGCACACGGATCTCCATCTTCAAGTGAAAATTTAGAGTATGTTATTTAATTATAATATGCAACTAATTTATTTAACCATTTAGTGAAAATTTTGATTTACTTCTTGACCAATTAAATAATACTATTGATGAAGAGGCTGAATTAGAGAAAAGGAGGCAACAACGCCGAATGATTGTTGAAAAATATTCTAAAGTTTCTGAAGATTCAACTGTATCTAGATGTTCTAATAACTGCGTTGCTACTAATGGTTTTGAATTAAATGATAATACTAATAATAGTTGCAATGATACATTTAAATTACAAAATTCTACTCACGATGATGTTTCAATATCTCCTGATGGTATTATAGATAAAGGTCATGCTGAGATATTAAAAAGTGAGGAAAAAGAGTCATCCACTCCTGCTGAAACTTCTGAAAAAATGAGTTCAGAATTTCTACGCAAAAATTTACTTTCCAAAGTGTCCACTGATGTTTCATTTGATATGTTTGCTGAAGAATTGGAACTTGAAAATACGAATGTATATATTTTTTTTGTTATTCTATTTTTTATTGATTATTGATATAGAGAGCTTTACATTTCCTTCCAAAATTAGAAACTACTAAAATTTGTGACAACAGTGATGATCCAGAAGGATATTATAGTAAGTTTATATTATTAGATTCGTTTTTTTTCTACTACTATTATTATATAGAAGTTACAATTGGTGAACTTATGAATAGTAAATACAGTGTTTTTGCATTAGCAGGTAAGGGAGTGTTTAGTAATGTAATGCGTGCACGAGATATTACCAATGAGAATCAAGAAGTTGCTATAAAGATGCTTCGAAATAATGATCTAATGTAATAGAAACTATTTCAATCAAATTAAAAATACTCTTATTCATTTATATGCTATATAGGAAAAAACAAGGATTAAAAGAGTTAGATATATTAAATAAAATTAACAATGCCGATCCTACAGGAAAACATCATTGTGTTCAATTATATCATCATTTTAAGCACAGAAATCATCTTTGTCTTGTTTTTGAGCCCCTATAGTAATATAATTAATTAATATATTACTAGGTATCAAATACATTTAATTTGAATTATTTAGTATCAATATGAGAGAATTAGTTAAAAAGTATGGTAACGGCATAGGTTTGAATATTAAAGCTGTTAGAACATATTCTTATCAAATTTTTCAGGCATTGAAACATTTAAAGAAATTAAGTATTATTCATGCTGATATTAAACCTGATAATATGATGGTAAACTATCAAAAAAATCAACTAAAGCTTTGTGATTTTGGATCTGCATGCTACAGTGATGAAGCAGAAATTACTCCTTATTTAGTTAGTCGCTTTTATAGAGCTCCTGAAATAAGTAATATCATTATTTTTTTCACATATTTAAATATTTATAATTATATTTATAGTGATTATTTCTAATATATTTAATTTAGTTATGGGGCTTAATTATGATTATGCAATTGATTTGTGGTCTGTTGGATGTAGTCTTTTTGAAATGTTTACTGGAAAAATATTGTTTCCTGCTAGAACCAACAATGAAATGCTTAAATTATTTATGGATTTAAAAGGTAAATTATCTCATAAAATGATTCGTAAGTCATCACTTCGATACAATCACTTTGATGATAATTACAACTTTATCTATAATGAATATAATACAGTTACTCAAAAAGTATATTCTCTATTATATATTTATTTCTTATTGATTACATATTATGTATGGGTTTTTTTTATGTTACAATTTAGGAAAAAATATCCATTATTACTAATATTCAACCAATTAATGATTTAAACATAATGCTTACAAGGAATCAAACATTAGATCCACTTGCAAAGAAAAAAGTCACTCAATTAAAAGATTTACTTGAAAAAATGTTTACACTTGATCCTTCAAAAAGAATTACTGTTGGACAATCAATTGTGCATCCATTTGTTGTTGAAAAATGTCTATAATAGTATGGAATTCATCAACGATGTGATATCTGTATTATAAACTAAAACAATCTAGCTATATCTATTTTTTAATATTGTTTTTCATTTCTTTATACAATCATTTAGTTTTATGGTTTTGTCTTCCTTCCATGTACAATAACCTAAGTGTATCATTTCATTCAAATGTTCACTTTCATTTACCGGTCATTAGCTCTGATAATTCTTCGAGATTTTATAAATTTATTATTTTTTAGTTATTTGTCATGTACTTGGATAGATGTCATCTATAATTACTCCCAAAGGTAATTACTTATAAATAACTGATTATGCTATTGATATGATTAATAATTATAAAGTTTTTTTATATTAGTTTATTTTTCTTTTAATATTTCAATTAGGGTAATACATACATATATATATATATAGTTAATTTTTGTTACTTACGCATAGTGCTATGCCATCCAATATGTAAAAATAATATTCTCTGTATATTTTTTCAAGTATATTTCTATCTTTTATTTAATAATAAAGTAGTAACAATTAGTAAGTACCTTAAAAAATTGTTTCACTTGCATCTACTTATAATTTCAACCAGTTCTATGTGAATTTTGTAATATTTTGCTGTTCTTAATAGCTAAAATTATATTTTTACATACTATTTTTAGTTTTTATTTCTATTTTTTCACAAATAATAGTTTATCACTTTTCCTTATGCATGTTGATTATTATACTTATCATATTATTTAACTATTTATCTAGATATAAGATGTTGTCAAATTTTCGCACCCTATTGGTAATACATAAATATGATAGCTACTAAAATATCTACAATTATTATTTTACTCATGGTTGTATGGTGTTTTATGTTAGTGTATTGATTTAATTTTTGTTACCATTTGAATCTATAGCTTTGTATTTTTAGATGTCCTATGAATAACAATTAGTTTTTACAATAAATATCCATAACTTGATTTTAATAGATCAAATATATTAATCTTTTCACATTAGAATTGGTAAATTTCCATTATTTCACTTGCGTTAGAGTTTATACATCTTAGTAATGTGGGATATGCTTCTATACTAAAATTTCAATAAGTAAAATGAATAATTTTGTAGTTTTTTCTTAAAAACTTTAATTTATTTAATAGATTTATCATTCCTAATATAAATTTTACTTTTGACTAGTTGTGTATCACTTATTTAAAATTTTTATACTTACGCATGTGTGAACCATACTTCCACGTGATACTTTTAATTCCTTGTAGTAAAATTATTTATTTATTTAATTTTTGACTGTAATGTAAAAAATGTTTAAAAGTTATATATAAAATTTTTTTTAAAAAAATGTATCCTTATGGAAACATACTATTAACATTATAAAACTTTTAATAGTTTGTTTTATAATGAAGTATTCTAATGTGAAATTAATATTCATATTGAACTAAATAAGTTTTGAGTATTGACATACAGCGAAATAAAAAACAAGAGAAAATTATTGAACTTCGGCTACTTTCGGAGTCTAACGTAATACATTCGATTGAAGAGTTGATTGTGGTTTTTGTTATGAGAGATTTTAATGACGATTAGTCTTAAAAATTTAGTATGTTCAAAGAAAATAGATATGTCATTTTATTTTAAAGTGTAATTATCTATATATTGGAGTATTTATTGTATAGATATTGAAATAATGATAATGACATAGTGTAAATGTGTATAGTTTTAAAGAATAATTTTATATTAATAGATTTTTTATTGAAACTAATAAATTGTTAATTAGAGTTGAATCGATATTATTTCTTTTTTAATAGTACAAAATGGAATATAACTTGATATTTATAATTGATTGTGAATAATTTAAAGTGTAGTTGCTGTGATACTTATGAAATAATGGTATATGCTTATATTGATAGAAAATATAATAGTTATGTATGTTTTAATGAGTTGAATTGAATTATATTTATTTTAACTATAGCTATGATGTCTCTATACTCACTAAAGTATCATATTTAGCAGTCAATCTCTATTTTAATATTATAGTAAAGTGTTTTTATACTTTTTTTATGATTAGATTAAGGAAGAATGTACTAATAATAGAATGTGAGATATATTAAGTTGTTCTTATATTAATATAGTAAGTTATTAGTATAAAGTATAGGCAATTTTAAGAGTATTTGATTTTATTTAATAATAGGGAATCATTTGTCAATATTGAACTATAGAAAGAAAAGTTTATCACAAGTATAATTCTAAAAGTATATATAAACTGATTATTATAAATCATTAAACAAGTAATTGTACTTATAAAACATACAAAATATGATCTAATTTGATATTTATTATATTTTATTACAGATGGGGTGGTAATTGTTACAAATTGAAAGATTTTTAAATCATAAAATGGCTGACAAATTTGATAGTTCAATAAAGAATAGATCATACTAGATCAGTTAGGACTGATTCAATTAGAGCACCTAAAAGAAATATTTTATTAATATAACTTTTGAATGAAATAACAGCATGGGATAATAAAATTAATATAAACATATACAAGATGGATTCATTACTACTATTTTTGGTTTATTCAATCATAAAAAAGTCATAAATATATTTGCATTAGTATAACGAAAGACACTATACATCATATCTAAAATAGTATACAGAGGTTTTTTAACTTTATGAGTGATATTCTATATTTAAATTAAAATCTATGATATTTTTTTATTAGTAGATATAATTTAGAATAAAATAAATTTAATAATGAGAAATTGATAGTAAAAATGAAAGTTATTTTATAAAATTATAGAATAGATTAAAAAAAGACGATAATTAAAATGACAATTACGAAGAAAGATAAAAAAATAATTGCTCAATTAGCCCATTTAAAATAGATTTTTACAATATACTGTAATATAAAAAAAACAAGTATATTTTATGGATATATATCATGAAAAGAATATAAATAATATAAAAATAATATTTTATTTGTGGATAAGAAATATAAACAATAATGATATATCATAATTGGTCAGATTCTGCGCATTTGCTTCCAATGTCAGTAGTTGACACTTCGGTACAACACTTTGATTCAACTGGACTTATAATTGTTTTGCCATTTTTATTTGCAAAATTGGCAAAACAACCACACCAAACATGATATTCAGCAGGATTCTACAAAAAAAAATAAGGTAATAAAATATATTAATAAAAATAATAATAATAGTGAGATGATTATATACTTCGCATTTAAAAATAATATTTTTATTATCTTTAAGTACAATTTGCATAGCCATATTTTTAGTACGATTAAAAAAGGTTACATCATCTCTTTTAATTACAGTTTTGATACTAACCTAAATAAATATAATAAGTAAAAATAGAAAAATAAATTTTTTGTGATGACAAAAAAATATACAGGTGAAGGTCCGATAGTTATTCTATCAGGAAATAATTGTACAAAACGTCTTTGACTAAAATTAATAATAAAATTGGTTTGTTTTAGCAAATATCCAAATATTATAATATCAGGATCTGTACCTAAAATTATAATCAATCATAATGTTAACATAATATATAATGGAAAATACTTTTACGATAGAGTCTAAAAAGGATATAATTTTTAGAATTTTTAAATGAATCATTTACAATATTATCAAACACAGAATCTATATTATTATAAATGTATGTGTTTAAAACAACACAATAAAACAATGGTTTAAAAATGATACCTACTATTTCTTCTTGCCAACATGTTTCAGAAAAAAAATTAAATTTAGAAAATTTTTCGTTATCTTTTTCTGATATTTTAACTTTTTTAGCATCACAATCATCAAAATTTCCAATAGCATAGATATTATCAGCATTAATTTCATCTCTAGGTGGTACAAATGGTGGTTCAATCTATAGTAGAAAGTTAAAAGTTGCTGTAGAATCATGATTAAAAACAAAATTAATAGATAATAAATTACTTTTCGTAAATAAAGTGATACCCAATCAATATTTTTAAACCAATTTGATTTTTTAATTGACTCATACCTTAATTATAGAATAAATATTATAACTTAAATAAATATATTTTATAAATTAAATTAATTACGCAGTTTGATGGTTTCCACCAAGACGATTATTTTGATCTTTAATAAGTAAAGATTGTACAAGTTCTTTCATTCTATCTGGCAAACTAATAAGATTAGGTTCCTGTAATTAATTTTGATATTATATTAATATTTAGTAATTAATAAGATATTGATTTTGTTACTATTTTAAGTGTATTATCTATGACTTTATCACTTTCTTCTTTTGAATTTCGAAATGGTGAATGTCCAACATATAGTTTATAAATAAGACATCCGTATGAAAACCAATCTGCAGCAAAGCCATATCTTTCTTTTTTAATAACTTCAGGTGCCATATAACCATATGTACCACTATAATATAATAAAAACAAATATATTTTATTTTAATTATTATATACGCAAATGATTTTGGTGGATCATTTTCATTATAAACAAGTGCTAAACCAAAATCTGATATTTTAACATGACCAGTACATTCTAATAGTATATTTGCAGGCTATATTGTAATTAAATTTAAAATTTTATCCATAAATATATATTTATATTAGTTATATGATTATTTTAAAATGTATTTATACTTTTAAATCTCTAAAAATAATTCTTTTTTTATGAAGATATTCTAAACCAAGATAGATTTCAGCACAAAAAAACTTTACCTTTTAAAAAATAAATAATTTACATGAAATTATAAATAATATACTTGTTCTTCTGTAAATGTTTTAACATTATTGACATGATAACGAAGATCACCACCATTAAGTAGATCAAGTAAAATAACAAGTTTTGAATTTGTTTGAAAACAATAACACATACGTACAATAAAAGGGCAATCACACTATTATTTTTATTTAAAACCAAAAAAATTTAAATTGATATATATATTATACATGAAGATAATTAAAAAAAACATATTATTTATGTTAATAAATTAGTAGAATGATTACCATTCCAAGCATTTGTTGTTCAAGTAATGCTGATTTAATACAACCTTTACTTTTAAGTCTTCTTTTATCTAGTATTTTCATTGCAAATCTTTTAAAATATATCATTAATATTATAGAATGGTATTATATATTTAAATATACAATTTTCCAGTATCCATTTTATGACAACCATATACTTCACCAAAACCTCCTCTTCCAATAATTCGATGAATATTAAAATCATCCATACATAACTATATATTTTCATATAAAACATGATATTATTATTATTAATAATAAAATTTATAATAATAAATAAATTACTGTCACTTTATTGAGTAGTAGAAATGCTTTCCATTGTAGAAACATGTAGAAATATTTACTAAAATAAAATAATTTATTTCTGTTATGAATAAATAATATAAAATAATTAATAATAGAGTAATAAAATATGAATATTTTTTTATATCAATAATATATTAGTTAATTATTTTTTTACTATAGTTATCAATAAAAACAAGTATCAATATATATTTAGTTAATTTTTATATGTGACTTTTATAAAAATAGATTAAAATATTGTTAAATTAATATTATTACCTAATTTACATAAAAATGATTGAAAAAAATAATGTAGAACAGAATTTATTGTTAAAACTATTATAATAATAACTATGGTATCACCTGCATAGGAATTTATTTCTAATTTGAACAAGAAAGTTATCATTGATAATTTTTTTCAAATTCTAAATAAATAAATATATTTTATTTGTAAAATATATAACATTAAGAATATAAAACTAATTATGATAATATTATTACATACTGTAATTTTACAAGTTTAAATTCATATTATTTTATTAATATGTAATATAGAATAAATTTTTTAATATACACTTATCAAATTAACTATTATGATATATATATATAGAGAAAGGAATAGAATATATTGCTTATTTTAGCATTAATTATAATATAAAATTAAAATAAAGATATTTTTTAATAATTTTACTATATTTTAATGATATTGGAAGAAATATTGTTAAAAATTGACTACTATAAAATATATTATTTACAATTTTTGTATAAATATTATAAATTTTACTTAATAAATAAAATATAATAGACAAAATCATATAAATGGCTAATAATATGTGAATAATTAATTAACTGTTTATTAAAAGAATATAAAAAAATATTTATTAACTAAAATATAATGATAATAATATAGATAATACAGAAAATGTAGATAATATTGATCATAATAATAATAATAAGTAGTTGATAGGGTAAAAAAATATACTAAAAGTTGATCTTTTCGTCTTTTATCTAAATCAGAGTTGCCTGTAAGTTTTTCCATATTGTCAATATCAGATATTTTTCCTAAACTATCAACAGACAATTGATAACTAATTTTTTTGGTTTTAGTATTAAAGTCATTAGCACTCATTGCAGGAGTACTCAAACGATTATCAACTCTAAGACTAGTCAACTTAATAGAATTATTGTTATTTATAGATAAATTAAAATTTGAATTATTTTCAATTTCAGTTAAATTAAATTCAGAATTATTTGTATCATTTAAATTGAATTCAGATTTGGATTTTTTATCTCCACTTATAGATGTATTATTAGCTATATATTTTTTCAATTGAGCTAATGTTAATTGTGTAATATATTCTTGACATTTTATAAGTTTTGTAATCTAAATTAATTAATTATTATATTTTTATGGTCATATATTATACGTATTCATCTGAACTAAGACATGTATTTTTGAATGAATTATCTATCATTAATTTATTATCCAAAATATTATTTATTTCACATAGAATAGCATATTGTGCTACATTTAAAGTTTGTTTACAATAATTTATTATCTAAATTAATATCTAATATTATAATAATATAGCATATATATAATTTATACTTGTTGATAAAGTTCTATAACAGGTTCAAATTTAGCTTCAATTGAATCCACAACAAATTTACAAAATAATAAACAACCTTATAAAATTATTATAATATTATATGCATATTTTTATGTTTTTATGAATGATTACCAATTTTTTCAGATAAAATGTAATCAATAGAGAAATTTTCTGTTGTTTCTTTCATTTTACATTCAATAACTCCTGTTGTACTATTAATTAAAATATTATAACTATTTTAATTATAATATTATTAACAAAAAATAATCATCTAAAAACATTATTATTTATTCTATTAATAATTAAATAGATTATATACTTTCAATAGTACGTATTTTTATATGTTTATTATAATGAGTATATAAATTTAAAAAAATTACTAATATAAAAGTAATTTTATTAAAAGAAATAATTAAAATTACAATATATCTGGTAGTATAATTCTTTTAGAAACTCGATTTTTAGGAGAATTCTTTTCTAATGCCATTAAATAGCTAACATCTGCTAATACTGATTCAATATCCGCCATTTCTTTATTATTTATTAACGATACATGCACAATTATTAAAATAACAATCTAAATTGATTAATATTTTATTATATAATCGTATTTGATCATGTAGATACCGAGTTTAACTGTTATATGTATTAATCTTATTTATAATTATTTCTAATAATAATAATAATCTTCGTTATTTAATTCAATTTTTTCTTCGTATAATCATAACACTTATCTATCTTTACTTCTCCACTACATATACTATAGTATTCATTATAAATACTTGGATTAATTAATAAATATGTTTATATTTATTTTTACTATATCATTATCAGCATATGTTTTAAAAAATCATTTAATTTCTATATATTATATGGCTATTAATAGCAAATATTTATCTATAAAATTGTATTTTATAATAATAAATTGTTAGCAACTAAAATTTATCTCTTATATAAAATATTATGAATAATATCTCTATATATTATTTTTATCATAAAAAATAATTAATATTTAATATATTTTACTTAATTATTTTCAATAATGTATGCTATTTTTTTTAATTATATCATTAATTTTGTTTATATCCATATAAGCTATAGAGTATATATTCTATATAATACATTATCAAATTGTATTTTAATCTTATAACCTAGTATTTATAAAAATAAATCATTAATAATTATAATGTATTTATATATACTAAATAAACAAAATATTATTATAATTCTTTTAAACTATTATCTAACTATATTTTTATTATTTTTATTTATTATTTTAATATATGAATATAAAATA
>JRUX01001593.1:0-82012 GCA_001407235.2 Kudoa iwatai
TAGCTATACCTTTTGGAAAAGCAAAACACATATTTTTAAAATTAATATGGAACTTAATAGATAAGAATTATCATGTTGGAGAATTATTTATACCATGCATAATGAATGTATTGATAAGTTATGTAGAAGACCCAGGATTAAATTTGCTACCAACAAAAAATATACTAATTGTTGAAAAAGTAGTAGAAAATATAAAAGATTTAGCTGATAGTACAGTTTCACAAAATAATGGAATTGTTAGTTTGTTATCACCAGAAAGACATGCTTTTTTAAAGATATTAAATCTTTTACTCTACAAATATGACATGTCCACACATATGAATGGTATTAAAATAATTATGGAACATATTCTTAGCATGCTAGATGGTCATAATCATATATGTTTTAAAAAGGAAATAAAATACAAATCCATTAAAGATATAAAAAAAAATAACCATTCCATTAACATAGAAAATAATAGAGGATATCAGTATCATAATATGGAAGAGCTTAAACAGTGTACTTTATGTAAAATTCCATTATTCAAAGTAGATAATGAAACATTAAATATAGCTATGCTAACACTAATGGAATATCATTTGCATAATTTTAAATTTGGATCAATACATCTTTTTAAAACAATCCATTTAATTTATAAATTTTCATATTACGACTATCTATATGGTATATTTAAAGCTTCCTTAAATAATTTATTAATAGATGATATGATCCCACCAACACCAAATTCTGTAACATCAGTTGCTATTAGATGCTTTTATCAGTTGATAATCAAATTAGAAAACATGAATTTTATAAGTGAACTACTTAAAATTGATCTATTAGAACCATATGCTTTCTTCTACACTTTAGTATTTGCTTTAGTAACATGTGAATCACATGATGCTGTATTGAGATTTTTAGTAAAAACATTCTCAAACGTAATAAAAGATAAAACTAAATTTCTATCATTTATTGAACCAATTGTACGTAATTTAACATTTCTAATATATTGTTCACGAAATATATTATTAACAAAAGATACCCATGCACTTAATAGTAATGTTATGAAAATTCGTGACTTTTTAGCTGATATTAATTTGGATATTGTATATGGAATAAAGTCAACATTATTTAAAGATGAAAAAATAAATATAACCGCTGATCTTATGGTTAATGTTTGTGAATCAATTGATTTGATTATTAAAATACTTGATTTACCAGCCAATGAAAACTATATACCAATGGAAATGTGTGCAGATATGGTATTAGAATTAATTCAATTCAGTTCATCAATGTGCTTTCATTATGATTATCTTACTAATTTTATAAAAAAATTGTTTAAATCACATTCCATTTCAATTTTAACACTTGTAGAAATTGCTGTTGAATGGTTTTGTATTAGCGCCGATCCAGATGATCAACTAACAATGTTATCTGATTTGACTGATAAACTTTTAGTAATGTTACGAAATTTAATCGCAAAAAGAGGTCCAAATGATAAGAGAATAAAAGATATTCTTGTATTTCTAACAAAATCTGCAGGTACACAAATAGTGTCATCTGAATTTTCTATGGATGACACAAATAACAAAATAGTTACAACACTTGACACAATTCCTTCTGAAGCATTATGTTCACTTTTAACTAAAAAAATACATAACATTCACGATTGTATTTGTAAAATTTATATCAATCCCATTACTGGTATATCTAATCGATCCAATCGTACTGTACTATTTTATACTCGTGTTGAATATGCTCGAACTCCACTTGCTCAAGTTATATTACTTATTTAGATATAATTATATATGAATATAAATTTTTAAATTGTAGGTACTTGCTGTTTCACTTGAAAAATTGCCAACATTTGATAAAAATAATACTTTAACACAACTTTTTCCTTGGTTTAACAGAAATATTATACAACAACAAAAAATTGAAAGCTTCAACCAAGCTGTTCAACTTTTATTAAATATGAAAGATATTTTTTGGTTATTGTTTGGTATAATCAATCATAATGTCTATTGGAGAGAAAATCAAGGAAACAATTCTCTTTTGAACGATCTTAATCTTGGATTATTATTAAAATGTCTTAATGACATATTAGATGTTTTGTTCTATAAAAAACCATCCTTTAATCAAAAATATAAACAAACTAGAATTACAGCTTTGACATTGTACTATCAAATCTTGTGTATATATGGTGAACATACTAGAACAATTGCTAATGATACAGAAACGTATAGTGTATGTTGTAATCATTTTTTTTGTTGTGAAACATTAATTTTTCATTATAGAGTCAAAAATCTTCGGTATATGTTTTTACATGCTCTATGATGTGGACTGAATTTCTTGATCGAGTATTGCCAAAACTTGACGAATATGCTATGTTTTCATCGTTTTTAAATAGAAAATCACGTTTTATTTATGCGTTTATTAAAGATATGTACAATTGTTGCTGTGAACTTATCAATATGGGCTATTTAACTCCAAATATGGTTATCATTGCGCTTGAACCATATATTGTAAAAATTGAACGTGGAATGACTGAAAATGACAACCTAGAACCATCTCAAGATGATATAAATCTAAGCAAAAATTCTATTAATATTTTTAAATCAGAAGATATCAATTTTATCAAACACAAGCACATCGATTTGAATGATAATACAAATACCATAACACAATGGTTCGATAAGATTACACATAATTTAATTGAACTTGAGTTATAAGCTTTCATTATCGTTTATATACATATGTGAAAACAATTCTTTAATTTTTTCCATTCATTAAATTATTATCTTCATATCCAAATAAAAATAAGAAAATGCACCAATCCTAAAATTATTATTTTATAACCTATAAAATAATATTAAAACTTAATATTATTCATTAATTATATAGGATTCATTTTAATTAATAGTGTAAAGCCATTTGAAAAATAATAACCTTATTAGTACACAACATTATCATACATTAATGTCATATAATTCTATGAGAACTTAAGCCCATATATTTACAGCTCTAAAAACACTCTATATATTTATGCTTTATTCAAGTGTAAATACTTAAAAACCGTAAAATAAGTTAAACTCTCATTTAATTTTCTAAAAAATTATTGACATTATTAGCCACTTTTTCTTATAAGGATTTAATTTAAAATATAAAAATACTTTCCATATAATAGCAACTATCAAACATATTCTACTGATATAAAAAAGACTACAAAAATAACAACCAATGAATGGATTATAGCTTGAAAAAAAGGTAGTAAATATTACATCTATCAATATTCATTACCTTCATTATAATATACTATTTTATTGTGTTTTTAATAAACAATACTCAACAAAAATATTATAAAACACAGATATCATCCATATTATTCACTTAAAAATATCATTATGTTACATGAACAACAACATATTAATGGTAAATTCATATACCATTATAATTAAAAACATGTATCATCAATCTTATTTAAATATATACATTAAAAATTTAATAATATAAATTGAATTATTTAATGCTTTAAATAGATCACATTCTATATAAAAATGGATATTAATATCTTTTACTTACAAAAAAATTAAATAATCAATAAGTACTTTTATGCTCATATTTTCATAATCTGTAAAAAATTTACATTCTTCTAATACCAAATAAATTCAACCATACAAATGTCAATTCAAATGAAACTCACCGGTCCGCAACCTCAGTCACGTGAGCGTGCCACGTCTGTTTAACGATCCCCCATCATTTGTATAATATTATTGACTAGAAGAGCTTTTACTTTTTTTAATTTTATATAAAATTAAGTTGATTCTAGGTTTTTATTACATTTCAAATAGTTACATCTTACTATATAGCAAAATACGATAGTTTTTTTTAATGGTATGCGCAAGCGCGATTATTTAATGAGAGGCCCACCCAAACCAATGTACTTCACTGAACTGCTGTATAAATTTATCTTACTACTACAGAAATGATTTAAAATATTTTAGAACCTTATTAGTAGCTTCATCAGTAGTTGTGGTTTATAGTGCTAAAGGAGTCTACCAACGACTAACAATTGTTTGGAAAAATTACAACATCATCCCAAATAAAAATGATAACACATAGCTATTTTAGATTTAGATATAAATTATTTTTAATTGAATATGTCTATTGATACTTGTTAATAAAAAAAATAGTGGTTAAAAATAATTTAAATAACACGACAAAAAAAATTTGGATACGACTCGAGCATCCGCTTCACGCATCGTGCCCAGTTGAACCACTAAGTTTATGTCGGCCATTTTAGATGAGGTTATTCCTCCATCTACTGTTGATTACTGTCTATCTTGCCACTTAACAACCACGAAAGAGTCTCATTTAGTGGTAACGTGTGATAGTGTACTGAAACTCTTCAGAGTTTCTACATTTGACCAGTCCACTTCTATATGTATATATGGACGATATATTTTATTGTTTAAATAATTTGTATAGCACCAAATTTGGAACTTTTAGATTCAATAGAATTGTACTCTTCCATAATTTCTATAGATAAACTTAAGAGAACATCTCCATCAACAACAGATATTATTGTATTGGCTCTCAAAGAAGCTAAAGTTTAATCTAATTCTTCATATATTTTTTACTATATGTATGTGTATAGTTTTACACTATTAAATTTGAATATCATCCACCTTTTTATTCCGGAAAGCTAGTTATTGAGCATGCAATATATTTTGAAAAAGAACATTATAAAGTGCTGTGATATGATACATCATGTTTTTTTAATTTTTTATTTAGTGCTACTATGGCGATATCTACTACAGTCCATTACTAGCAGTAGATAATTTTTTTCAATGTGTAGTCATGTCATTTTATGAAAACAACATAAGTGTATTGTTGTTTCAAAATAACGAAGATAAATTGAATCGATTAGCAGAAAATTCAACTGCTTCAAGTTCAAAGTAATATTATTATCATAGCTAAGCCACTATAATTCCGGGAAAGTTTATATATACACTGTATTAGATGGAGTAAATTAAATCAAGCTAAGTTTTAATTTTCATAATAGATTTTAAACATCAATTTTCTATATTCATAATCAAAGATATATTAATAGTATAATCTGTTAATTATATGTTAATATATCTAATAAATTGTTTTATTAGATAAAAGATATATATATATATATTATTTTTAAAGTATGTTTAATCATATATTTTAGTGGAACTTCAGATATAAATAAATTTGTATTGCGTCTATGCAACACAAAATTTAATATAAAACTCATAAAAGATATTGTATTTTTAAAAGGTGGATTAAATCCTACATTGGCTGTACTATATGAACATATAGGAACAAATGCTGCGTATTATATTTATTAAAAAAATATCTAATTATATTTCCAACTGATCTAAATAGACGTACATCAGTATGTATCGATACAGTTCAAGTGGCAATACTGTCAATCGACATACCTAACCATGATGCATATCCACTTTGGATATTTAATAAACTACCTTTTGACTCATACAGAATGATACCTTGCAATAAAAGTTCATTTTTATATCTCTAATAGATTTATATTCTTAATATATATATACATATTTAGATGAACTTGTAGTTTATTCAGTAAACACTTTTTTATATCTATGTTATGACAAATTGCCTTATGTTTTGGGATTAAATGATCTATCTAACCAATCAACAAACCTACCAATTAAAACATATACCAATGATTTATTTGATGTAAGAGATAGTGCATATTGTATTTTAAATGATAATAATTGTCTGGATCAATGTCAAAACAAACTTCTTTTTACAACATCAGACAATCGTTTGTATATAATGGAAGTTATATGGGATGAGTATAATATTTTTTCAAAATTTAACATACGACCGACTAATATTTATGCACCAGCATCATCGGTAACCTTCTTTCATTTATTCCATGTCTGTATTTCACTGATCCTTACAGGCTATATATATTTTAGATGGCATATATTGGTAATGATAAATACTACATTTTTATTGGATCAAGAGTGTGTGATTCATTTCTACTAAGTGTATTTCTATTTATTTTTTTCTTTTACATTTGTATAATAAGCTTTAATTTGTATAGTTGGATTATAATTGTGAATTATTGCCTCAGATTCCTACTTATCTACACCAATATCAACTTGGTGATTCAATCAATGATATGGCTACACTTTCCAATAAAATTTCAAATATGGGATCTCCAATAGTGGGTTATATAGCTGAAGATGTAGTTAAATATAGATATTTAGTTAAAAATATATTACAATTAGGTAATCATGAACGACCTATGCTACGTTGTTAACTCAAATATTTCCGAGTCTCTCTCAATGGTATCAAAAATTAAAGTATTAGATTCCATATACATGTCATCATGTTAATTTACCTTTTTTAGAGATTTTTCAGTGCAGATCATATAAATAAATCTGCTTTCATTGAGAATCCTAAAAGTTTTTGGCATATTGATACCGTATATATTATTCTAAAAAATTTATAAATTTTTTGATTTTTTTTAAATATAAATGTGTTGTTTAAAATATCTGGAACTATGATTTTAAAATGAATTTCACTAGTGATTAATTTATTCTATTATTTTTAGTTTTAATATAGTTAATGAATTAAGGTTGGTTATATCTTTTCAAATGAACTCAGTTCTATTTTTATTGAATCGATAGACAGTGAAGTTGATGGATCTTTACAACAATTAGATACTACCTCTGATAATGATGTTCACTTTTCTATAAAAGATTCAACGATCTATTGTGGTATATTTTCAGAAAATTCCTTCATTCAAGTATAACACTTTTGTCATATTTTTGTATAATAACTAATTTTAGGTATTAACTAAAAGTATCCGTGTTGTTTTTTTAAAAGGTATGTACAATTAATCTCTATTTTTTTATATTATTATTCTTAGATGGCTCCTATGATTCATATGACTACATTCATGCTCCTTCTAGTAATATAACTCACTTTCATCATATGTCCTCTTTATTTGTATTTGTTGATGATTTTGGTGAGTTATATATTGGTAAATCTGTCAATCAAAATTCAGTCTTTCAACATCTTAATGTGGTTCCTTTAAGCATAAATATAGTATTTTCATGTTCAAATTATAATTTTTTAAATTTTTCTTAAAGAATAAAAGTATTCAAAAGGTATTTAAAGCATTCATTCTTCCACATAATGGTACAATTAACAAGTATTCGTCTGATACAACCACATCTAGAGCAGATTTAAATAACAACATCGAGGATACTTTAGCTGTTTTGAATACCTGCATTGTTATGGTTGTTTATACAAATGGTAATATTGAAGTGTATGATGTAGAATTGTCAACATTAGTACCGAACAAGTGTCACAACTATTGTTCGATACTTTATGGATTAGATTGTTTGATACCTCTTAGTGATTATGCCCTAACTGAATCTGATGTTGCTACTATTCGTGAGTTTCCTATAGAAGAACTGTTGCATCTAGATGATATAGTTATGGCTACAGATCTTTCTTATAGCTCAACTCCAATCGCTATTTTCTATTCTTTAATGGATGATGGTAGGCTATTACTATACAAATTATGCTGGATCAATAATATTGCAATATTTTTCAAGGTTTTTTATATTTATACCTTATAAAAAAAATTATATTTTTTTTCAAGAATCATCATTTTAATTTTAAATAATATTTTAAGTTTTATTTTTTGAATTAAAAAATATTATATACTAAAAATTGTAACATTTTTATAATTATTAGGTTAGAAATTATATTCAAATAATTTTAATTAAAAAATGTTTTTTTGGCTTTTATTATAACCTAAAAATTTAAAATATATAAGCTTAGTTTTATTTTTTATATTTTCTGTAGATAAAGCATTCTATCATCTCATCTTCAACATTAATGATTGGTAACAAAAATAAATTACTTGTGCACAACAATATTGTTGTTATCAATGGAAATTCTATTGCAAAGTACAATTCACAAGGTTTCATCAATGTGTTTTATCTTAAAAATGACGCTGTTTGTATTGTTGATTTCTGCTCTTGCGAATCCTGTCATATGATTCTATTGTTAAAGAATTGTACCGTATGTAACCTATTGTATTTTATTTGCTATCTTTTATTATAGAGTGATGAGTATTTCATTGGTAAAATCAATTTGTACAATAATAGTGACTATTATTATCCCTATGAACGTTATTTTTTTAAATTTTCTATATGCCACCAATTCTATAGTCTCCAGCATCATGTATCCACTCATAATTTAAATATCTAAATTTTTTATAACATATAGATTCATTTTATTACAAGTAAAACAAACCAAACTATTTCTGAAATTTACAACCTTTCTAGTTTAAATGGTAACAAATATGGTAATTACTTATTTTGAGAGCTTTTTATATATAAATATGATTATTATAGAATACTTGGATAGTTACAACTTGAATCCATTATCACTGTATAGTGTTGGATACTTCAATAAAAATTTCGATTATTTCAGTCTAAAAGATTTTAGTTCAAATCACATTATCACTTGCATAAAAGAGACATATCTTACCATTAAATCACAAAAAACTATTTTTTTAGTTATTGCTATCTGTAATAATCATAGCTCTTTCAGTAGTAACATGATCGATACTAACGAAGATCGTTATTCCGATAATTATAAATCGGTTTCTTTTTGTTATTTTATAATTAGTGATTACTTTTAATCTTTAGGATGCAACTGTAATTATCTACACAATTAATTCCCATAGTGATGATTCAATTTCTATTAGTGTATTTAAATGTCTTAATAAAAAATATGTGTTAAATTCATAACTAAATTATGTTTAGGAACAATTTTCTTTAGAAATGACTGAAGGTGTCACTAATATTGAAACTAATATGGATGGTAATTTGCTTGTTGCAAGTGGTGGAAGAGTATGTTGTATAATTGCTTAATTGATACTTATTATGTTGTTATAGATATTAGTTTACGGATACCACGATAATAATGATCAATTAATTATCAAAAGTAAAATTGACTGTGTGGTGTATGCTACTGTTTTAAAATCTGTACGAAATATAACATTAGTAGCTGATTTATGTAATGGTGTTAAGTTGATGAATTATCAGGTATTGTTAATTGTTACTTGCATATTAAAATAATAAATATAGAGTAAATATGGCTATATGAGTGTAGTGAGTGAGGTAACTTTTATATTTAAATTTATTTTATAAGTATAGGTTTATTTTAAAATGTACTTATGCAGTTAGCAAGTTTATTAAATAAAATACTTAATACGAGAAAATTTTTTTAATATTATTTTATTTACTATTTGAATGTACAAGTATGATACTGAAATATTTGTAAATGTCGCTATCTTATTAAAATATGGAATTTAATAGATACATAGTTATTGATATTGCGATAATGATAATATAAATATCTTTTTTTTCTTATTTTAAAGCCAAACACATCAATAATCAATATAATTTAGGATAGCATTCATTGCACTCAAGTCTATAATGCAGATTTTCTTATAAATAAAAATATAATGGAATTTATTGGTATATCTATTTTAATTTTTCCGTTTAATAATATTTTATTTTAGCTATTGATAAATATGGTAATATAGTCAATTACTCATATTCTCCCGAATGTAATACTTTAATTTACTGATTTTTTCATAAATACTTATTAATATATTTAAATGTGTGTGATTTTTTCTCTCACATGTACCTTTATAATTGTATTGAAAGTTGTATTACTTTTTATTTGATAATAATATAACTTCTTAAGTATTAAGAAGTTATAATGGATTCCGTCTTATAATCAAATCTGGTATATGTTTCCACAAATCAACAACCACTACATTTAGAGTAACAGCTTCTAATAACAACCCAAACACTCAAGCCACATTCATTGGTACATTTATAATTCTCCATAACACTGATCATTAATAAACACTATAGTTAATGATGATGGTTCATTTTATATGATGCTTTTGCTAGAAGAACGTTTCGTACGCCGACTTATGATGTATCAACAAAAAATTACATCATGTATGCACAATTATGGCACTCTCAACCACTTCAATCAAAGGTAAATTATATCAAATATTATTTTTTTTTAAATAAAGTGTTCTAGTCTTTTACAATACATCAATGACAAGGATCCATATGGATACAAACCTATTGTTGATGGCCGTATATTACATTTATACGATAATATGAGTATCTTACAACAGCTAAAAGTTGCTCAACAACTAAAAACATCAGTTTCTATTGTAAATAAATGAAATATCTTCATTTTCTTTAATTTTAATGTCATTAACTATAATGGCCTAAATTTAGATTCAAAATGATATTCAACGATTGTATAAAACTGTAACAAATGTATAAAAACATTAAAATTATATCAATAAATGTAATATCATATAGTTGAAATAAAAATTAAAGTTTTATTTTTGTTATTATTTCTGTTGAAATGTATTTTTCCATTCTTCTCTATTCAATTTGAATAGACTTAATTTAAGATTGGTTACTATGATAGAACCGTAGTGATTTTTTTCTAAAATTTCCTTTCTACAAACTATTGCTATAGCTACTCTTTCTTTACATTCTATACTAATATTATTCCAAAGATATTCGAATGAATAGCATCCATATCGATTACAAAGTATAGCCATTGTTGCAACATGATTCTTCTCTTTCTAATAATAAAATATAAATGATGTTAATAATATTCATGTATAATCATAAAAAATCTAAATTACTGTAATCATTTTAGTTAATTTCTCTATATTGCTAACAGTTGTATAAGGTGATGAAATAAAGGATTCTACAATGTGATATGCATAACGATGGCACATGATAAACTTTATATGGCGTATATGTAGGCTACAAAAGCATTCAACTAAGAGTTGTGATATTTTAAGCAGCCTTCCAACTATCATAGTCCCATGATATGTCAATTTGTCCTAAAATTTAATGAACAATAAAACATGATAGATAGAATAAAAATGTTTTTAATTTAAAATATACATTAGCATCATCACAAGAACATGAAATAGGAGAATTTATATCAAGGGGTTCAGTTGCTAAAAGTTGAAAAATAATATCTGCCGAAGGTAATGTGCTTGAAAATTTGAATGACGATAGTAGTGATAAAACAAGTTGATCACAAATTTTTTGGCTTATATTGTTATTAATCATCATATCAATTAATTTGGCAATCACTTGAAAGTTTCCATGATTTAGTATACTATCAATTTGATCAATACATTTTTTTGCTAGTTTTTTAGCTACTTTTTTATTTTCCAAACTAACCATAAAAGCTTGTATGACAAAATTACCACACGAATGTGTTAATAAATTTTCTAAATTTGGTTTTATAAAATTATTTTCAATTTTTTCAAAACAACTTGGAGTAGATAACATACATAGAGCTTGGACAATATAGCTAGTAGATAAATCAAATACAGCATTACTTGGTAACCATTCAATAAGTTGGTATTCAAAACTATCTAATTTAGATTTAAGAGCTCGATGTGTAGCAGCTAATGCTGAAATACACACACCCATAAATGAATGATTTACATTTTCTACTTTATTTTGCTTTAAAAATTCGAAAATTATATTTATAATACATTTCAATTTCTTTTCATAGAATTTAGGTAGAGATTTACAAACTTTAACATAGGCATCAGTTACAATAATTGAACTATTTTTTGATTTTCCTGTTGAATGGTACAGTTTTTCACGAGTTGATCTACTAGCTGTTAAATTTTCACTAACTTTTATCCCTCCAAGCAATTGTATATATTCTGAAATAACATGTGAAGCATATATTTTAACCATCAAATCTGATACATTTAATATTAAAAATTTTCTATTATAAAATAAACATTACTTTCAAAATTAAGTGTTAGATAATCCAGCAAATATTTTATATGAGTAAACATTTCAAGGTTACATTTGTAAATATTATTATGTATAATTGTATTGAGGGTTGTTTGTATCACATGGCTAGCATATGTATTATCAATCAATTTATCAATATATTTTTCAATAATACCAATAAATCGATCCAATAACATAAGATCCATCATTGCTATCAATTTCTCGACAGTAATACTAACGATATTATGACAACAGATATCTAATGGATTTTCTTCTATTTGATCGCAAACATTCGATAGTAGTTGCATTTTTTCTTCATCATTATCATTTTCACTGGAATTTTTTTGTTCACAAAGTGATTTTTGTACTCGTAAAAAATATTCTACCATATCACGAGGTAAACCTAGATCTTTTGATCTATCCTTAAGTAGTTTTTTTATGGAGTTCTTTTGTCGACGCTTCTTTTTCTGATATTCACTATATACTCTTTTTCCTACATTAGTTGACCTTTGCATTTCAAAATTACACTTTCAACACTATCAGTCACAATTTCTATGCGTTTGTCATGCTATGTATGCGCGCGATTGATTACTATCAATTAAAAATATAACCATAAAGCATGGCTGACACTTTTCACAATAATGTATCTAAATATTTTTATCATCATATTTTTAATATTAATCTAATATAAAGATAGAATATGTCAAAAATGAGTTATATATGTGGTATTTTTGTTATTGTCATCCAAAATTCTATTCATAAAACTTAGCAAACAATATCTATCGAATTGTAATGCATTGATAACGCATTTATCAAGTAAAGATGAAAATTATAACAATAATGAGGAAATTCATCAATTGGTATAAGACTTGTTTATTATACATTGATCAATTTTATCAACATTACCATATATAGACTAGTTTTAAGGGAATAGCTCTATTTCCTAGCGTGTCAATGTCAAACGATTGTTACTATATTTCATCACATATCAATGGTGATGTACTTGAAAAATCTAATCTGGATGATACTCTTTGTCATTTAAATAATTTAAAACAAGGTAATTTGTATATAACCTTATTGATCTATTATTTTATTATATATAAAAAATAATGCTTTATATAGTTTACAATGAAAAAATAATATTTTTTCGTGATGAACTGAATAAACTTTTAAATTCACAATCTATTAATAACAAAAAAAAAGCTTGCTTAAATAAAATTGGAGTATGTTGAAATCTATTAGCATGACAACTATTCATTTTTTTAGGATTTTATTGAAATAATAGAACCAATAAATGAAAATGTTACATTAAAAAGTAACTGTATTTGATTATAACCATGTTAATACCTTTCTATAATGAATTTAGAAAAACGTATTGCGCACACTCCAAAATATAATATAGTTGCTGAGAAAAGCTTACATGATGACTTTTATTCACTTTCTGCTGGTACTAATCAAAAAATTTCAAGCACTACACCTATTATCTCTGATATAAAAGAAAATAATGTAAATAGTGACTCATTATTGAAGGTTGCAGTGACAACGAATATTCAAAAAGTCACATCCAAATTTAAACAACAGCTTACTATAAAAAAAACATCACATAATCTCTAATAAATGCTAAGTAAGCCTTTTTTTAATGTTTAAATATTTAAAAATACTTTTTTTCCAATAAAATATAACATTTATAAACATTTCTTCAATATAGAGCATTTTAGCATGCGCTATATTATATTATTACATATATAACGCCTGATGATATTAGAAAAATATATTACAAGCTAATATATATTGAATAATGATATAATTTAAAAACATAAAAAGGTGAAAGATTGTTATTAAATTATGATAAATGAGAATAGAATAATAAAAATATATTTTGTTACATCAATAAGGATTCCTATACATGTTTAATCCTATAGATTTATTTTCTAGTTATGCAATATTCATAAAAATTCATTAGAAATATTTTATTGCTGATACATTGAGATGATGCAAAAAAACTGCCATTAATAATACGTAATATGTAGTAATCAAACAAGTAATAGCAATGGTATAATAGAATCTATAGGTGGTATCCAATATAACAAATAAAAATTAAAATTAATATAATAGTATTATGGTATAACTATCATCTGAAATTCTCTAAAGACTGTCGATATAAAATAATAGCAATTGTCAAAACATGCAGTACCCTTAGTAGTTAATATAACGATCTTTGGTATTACTTGTCCAATGTAGAACTAAAATGCTTCATAGTTGTACAGATGAACATATTTAATAGAATTAATTTTACTACTTATTCTATTTATATTAAAGAAAATAATAACTAGAAAATATCCTACATCCACGAATAAATATCATCATTTAGGATAGAGAAAAACTAAAAATCAACACATACATTGCAAATTTCATACAAATTAAAAATAGATAAAAAACGCTTAGAATTGATAATGTAAAACATAATTTTTCTTTTAAAAAGACTTTATAAATTTTAGATTAATGAAAAATAAATATTCCAACATGTATCAAATTAAATAATAGAACATAACAGTAGTAAATAACAATTAGAGTGCAACATAGCTGCTTCAAATAAAACCATTAGCGGGTTAGGTATGAATATGTATGTTATAAACTATCATGGGTATGTAATTTAGTTAAACCTTGCCAGCTTTGCATATGTCAAGTTCCCATTCAAACTGAAGGTATAGATTATTATCATCATCAGTAAATTTACTGGTAATCTTGTAGCTACCACGTCCCATCATTCCAGATGGTGCAGTTTCTTCTTGAGTTTTAAAAACAAATTCTTTATCGGATGCAGCAAAAGAACCAACCATGAATCTTTGTTTTTCTAGATTGATACCGCTCTTAGAAACAGTATGATTGTAACTAAGCCCACTTATAATTCCAGTTTTCACCTAGAAGTATAAATTATAGTGAAAAAAAATTATAAAAATACAAACCACACTATTATATGTATATATTTTACCTTGAAATGCATCTCAGCATAGTATTTTGATCCTTCTATCAATTTTTGATTAGTACCAACACATTTTAAGGATTTAGCTAAATATCAAATATATTAATAAAAAATATTTCCATACAGTTAAAAATTTATATTAAATATAAAAAAATTACTTTTTTTATCTTTGACAGTAGTTTTAGTGAAAACTGCACCAGCTAGTTAAAAAAATATTAGTTTAGAATAGAAATTAATTATAAGAAATTAGTGCATAAAATTAGAAAGTAGATTTAATAATACGTTCAAGTGTATATTCAAGAGAAGATTGTTTTCCTTCAACTGGAACTACAATCATTTTAACAAACTCCATTGTAGGATCTTCAGCAACACCAGCTTGTGTTGCAGCTTGACCTAATAATGCTTGTTTATAACGATTAAGAGCTTCATCTTCTTGGTCTTGTTGGAGCATTTCAGCAATAGTCTTTTGTGGTGGAGCCTTGAAATCACCTTCTTGAGACAAGGTGTCTTCTTCTGGTACATTTTTGTTGTTTTCGTCTGCCATCTATAACCTATATCAACTATCAGTAACATGTATAGAATAATTTATTGATAAAACTATATTTTTTTATAAAAATACATATAAAATTTTAATTTTTTTGATTCAAATTATATTGTATTTAATTAGAAAAATAAAAATACTTATAGATCCTCACCTCCACGTATGCTCAACGATAATACCAGCACTTAAGCTTATAATTAATAGGAGATTACGATGTGGTACGCCCTTTTGTACACCTTAAATGAAGCATTTTGTTCGTTGATACGTTTCTTTTCATCATAGAAATTTTGATCACTTACTCCATAAAATATTAACAATATTTCTATTATAAAGTTTTTAGCTAAAAATATTCATTAAACTTTTACTTTATTACTATAGTTCAAAGATTTTCAAATAAAGTCGGTATTGATTATTAAATAAGTATGTTTAACATACATTGTGTTGTATTAATAAGGTCGTATATCATCGTAAACAAAAATGATAGTTTAAAACTAACAACATTATACATTTAAATATATCTGGCTTCTATGTTGACTTAATTGTAAAAAATTAAATGTCAAAAATGTATTGTATTATGTAACTAACATTAAAATTATTTAATTATAGTTCTGTTTCTCATATATAGTTATTTTTATAATAAATTCTTGTTAACTAATAATTTACTGAGTAGAATCGAAATAATTGTGAGTGTATCATTAACATAATTTACGTTTTTGATAATCGATAAATACCGAATGTTATGCAGACTCTTTTGAAATAATTACAATTAAGTGTATATAATAAATCGCTAATCTTCGTATTTAGCTACTGATTCTATGAGGATTACTCTATTGCAAATTTTCTAATAGATTTTATCAACTACTATTTAGAGTTAGATTTTGATTAAAAAGTTTCTATAACATTATAAAATAAATATATAAACAAATACATTGTTTTATAATGAAAAACAATCATATTTGATAAAATACAAACTATTTGCGTGCGCATTTTTGCAATTACACAGAAGTTATACGATTGTCTTAATATAAGTAATATGTCAGAATAGTGTGTCGACCACGAAATTCTCAAGTTAATTAAGGAATTTAATTAAATAAATAATAGTATAAAACATATTATTTTATTAAGATACTTTTTAAAGGAAATATCTATTTAATTTTAGTATAAATGAATAGCATGTTTCTACACTATTTAAAGATAAAACGTTTAAAATTCGTTTTATTTCAAATTAAATTTAATAAATACAACTCTAGTACGAGTATTTCTATCTTTATGAAAAAGTTACACAGTTATTTAGCTATATCTATGTACTATAGGAAGTATATTATAACTCTAGCAATATTCTCTTTAGTTTCTACTACTTTGCAATCATTTTAATAATATGCTATACATACATACTAATGGTAACTATTGCTACCTTTGGTATTATGATAATTCTAAAGCAAGTAATTCCTATTAAATATTGATAAGCTATTTAATATTTTAAATTCCTAATTCCATTCAATTAATATTTTTTAAGTAAAACCATGCATAAAATATTATACAAAAATATAATGGTTATATAAAAAAATGAAGCATCTCGTGTATAATAGTGTACACAAGGAACTATTTTTGTATATGTCATGTAATGAATATAAAAGTGAAGAAAATAATCTAAATTAACAATTTTACATAGTATTTCTAAATAAATATTGTTATTAAAAATAGTGCAATGGTATAAATAAATTAATAAAACTTTCTTAATGCATTAATTTAAAAACATTTAATATATTCTAAAACATGATGGTGGGTTTAATAAAATGCCATTATAGTAGGAATAAACATTAAAGACAGTACTATTATAATATACAAATAAATAATCATAGTTTGAAATTAGACATGGAATAATTCCCCACACACATATATACATATCTTACAAACAACATTTTTGAACCCCCATTTTTCAATTATTTAACTTTTAACCACATTTTTTTAGTTTTAATAGAAAAATAATGTGTAAAATTAGACACCTATATTTTGAGCAAATGCATTGAAGTACTTTTTAAAAATCGATGAGTGAATCACAACTAGGAAATGGTACAACATTTCAATCATCTTAATATTAAACAATGGCATACATTATTTTATCATGAATTAAAAGGAAAAAAATTTTTTAAAAACTAAAAATTATGTTCTTGACAATTGTAGTATAATAAAAAATACCAAATAAAATTCATAAAGTGAAAACTTTATCCGATACATAATATCATTATTAGAATATTATATTAAAATGATTAACCTATAAGAAAAATAACTTTTCATTTTAAATAAATTACTTTAACTTATAAAAGGATTTCAATTTTTGGCATCAGACACTCCTCGTGTCAGCTCATTTGATCTAATTCCAAATGCGCATGCTCAACATAACAATAAAAACAATCGTGCTGCTGCATTTATGTTAAAAATAATTACGCTGAAGGTTGTTCTACTGTAGTTTGATTAGAATAAATTTTTAAAAAATTCTTTGTTTTTTATAAGTTTCCACATAGGTTAAATAAAGACTACCCATATTATATTGTTTTATTATACTAAATATTTAAAATTAAAGCATATTTATGATGAATAGTCTGAAATCTACTATTAAAGTAATGCAAAAATTGTTATCTATAAATCATTAGTGTTATAATTTCATTTTAATATTTCTGTGTACGAGTAATTCTATAGAAATTCTATTTTTTCCTACGGTAGTTAGTGTAAATTTAATTTTATTGTCGTCGATATTTTAGCAATAAATAATGTTAAGATAATTTTTTTGTAGTAATAATATAGGTTTTAAGAATATTATAATAATATAACACAGTTTTTTTGTTGTTTAAAGCACGTACATATTATGATATTTTACAACATTAGTGTATACTCATTTAAAACAATTGTATCACAAAGAAAAACTGTTAAAGTATCTTTATATTTTTTGATTTGTTTTATTTAAATGGTTTTAAACATAATTTATGCCAATAAACACGTGATCACATGTACGATGATTCATTTTATACAAAGTTTAGGAAAATTTTCATTATCCTATATAAATTTTTTTAATCACTTAAAAGTATATATTTAATGTATTAAATAAAAAATTACTTATTTAAGCGCTATAAATCATGTATAAAATCAATGGTAGTTGATAGTGAAAATCAAGATATTAAAACCGCAGATGAGATCTCCATCAGTACAGAAAATGAAGCAAACATACAAGAGATAGAACAATCTGTAATACCTAAACCAGATTTATCAATGAATACAATTAACATGCCACCTATTTTAAAAAAGAATATGATCAAATTTTGTTCTAGTATAAACATTTTTCAGTATTTCATATAAAATTGAGAAAATAATAGCTTTTCCAAAAAGTTACTTGCTACCTGATGCAGTAAACCTTTATCGTTATGTAAATTTAAGAAATAAAGATCTCAATAATGTCGTACCATCTACACAAAGTATAATAAAACATATATTATAAAAATTATTTTGTAATCTTTTTTAGATCATCTTAGAAAGTATTTATATAGTGAAGAATTGAGTAGTTTTAAGGAAAAAGCTGATACATATAAAATGATCCTATACCAGGAACGAGAAAGTGTATCTTATTTAGCATCAATGTCTCCTCTTGTACTTGCAGCTACTGTTAGGGTGTTATCTGAAGTATTTACTAATTTTTTTGGCATACTCTAATGTTACTGTTATCTTTACAAAATTGTTATTTAGTTAAAAAAACTAAAGAAAGAATTTAAACCAACAAATATTCTAGATTTTGGTAGTGGTACAGGTATGACAATATGGTAAGAATTTTTATTAATACTATAAGTAAATTATTGAATATATTATTATTCTTATAAAAATAGGATTGATTTATATTTTTCAGTATTTGGCATATGAATCATTAAAATAGTAATAATATAAAGTTTATTAATGAAATATGTTCACTATTTTTTTATGATACATGTATATATGATATTATATGACTTATTGATAACTATAGGGCTGCTAATATGACATGGAAAAATATAAAAATTGCAATCGATTGCATTGAACCTAGTAGATCCATGGTGGAAATATCCAAAACTCTTTTACATGGTAAATATATTCTACGTGAAACATTTTTCTTATCCTAATAATAAAATGTTGAAGATAATGAGAATCCTGAAAATGATACTATATTTGAAAATATTCATTTTTCACCATTTTTTTTCAAAGATGTAATCTATATTTTTATACATTTTATCAATTGATGATTACATCCAGAAAATGTATGATATTACCGTAGCTAGTTTCACATTATCAGAGTTTCCACATTATCATACAAGAAAAGAGATTATTCGACAGCTATGGGAAAGAACTAAAAATTTTTTAGTATTTTTTTAACGCTCCTTTTTTTAATATTTTAAATTATAATCAAAGGTTGTTATTGATCATGGTAATTGGAATGGATTTAAAAGTATATTAGCTGCAAGAAATTTAGCTACAAGTAAAAATTTAAAACATGATCCTGCATCTATCATTTCTCCAGTAAATTATTAATCAATAATTAATTTATACATTTCATTTCTTATAATAATCCACAAATAATTTGGTTATTATTAAGTGCCCTCACATTAAAAAATGTCCTCGTACTAAATATTCTGAAAATACAACTAAATTACCTTGTTCTTTCTCACAATATGCAGATATAGCTTATTGTCAAGTAACTGCGCATGCGTGTGAGATGTATTTAATTAATTTTTGTATAAAACTAGGTTAATAGGAAACATTTAAATTTTTCAAAATCCAAATTCAGCTATATCATATTAAGAAAAGGACAACATGGAGCAGGTAATCAAAGCTCGTTTATTCTACATAATGTCACAATATTATGAAGAATTTCCATTCTATCGTTTACTTGATCAACCCATGAGAAGACATAAATTAATAATATGTCATTTTTGTACACCAGAAGGTAAAATAGAAAAACATATTTTTACAAAAAAAAGACACAAGTACTTTTATCTATTCTAAATGTTATGAATAAAAAAATTGTAATAGGGAAGCATATAAGGCGTTGAGATTTAATGTACATAGTGGTGACTTATTTAAACTTCCTTCAAACTATACATCGTCAATTGTACCTTTTTGTTCATATGGTAAAAAAGAAGAATATCTACCTAATACCAATACTTCAGTAAACAATGCAGATAATAACACTGATGATCTTGATTTCCCTGAAATTGAAGACAAATTAAATTCATTGAATCAAGCTAAAGGATACACTTTAGATGAAATAGATGTTCCGAAAGAAATTGGTAGTGAAAATTAAGATTGTTAAAGAAAATTAAAAATTTTTTACTTTACTGCTGTAATTCATAACTCTATTAATTGTCAACTTCTTCAACTATAAAAATACCTAATATGATACTATATTTTATATTATCATACTTTTTTCCAATAATTTTAAATTTTAGAATCATTTTTAGATATTACAAAACTTTAAAACCTATCATACTATTTAATCTATGCCCGTGTGCAATATCAATGAGATTTATTTTCAGGTAAATATCAATATCTGTTTTTAACATGATTCAATAAAGTTTCTGCCCAGGATTTATAAATTTATAAACATCATTTTTATGAATTTTATAGCTACTTACTAATTGATATAAATATAGCAATGTATCAATTGTATTTTCTTTAACTATCAATAAAAAAATACTATTATACAATGGTTGATATGAATTATTGTTTGTTATTATCTAAACCAGATAGCTGAATGGATTCAGGTTGAACCAACAAATCATTTCTTTTATAAAATTTATCAATTACTCTATTGCCACAACATCCAGGTTTTCTTTCTCGAAATATGTCATATTCTTGAGGAATACTATTCATCAAATTATATATATATAGATTTTAAAAAATTGTACTACTTTGAGAATTCATTACAGCAAGGATAGATGGAATTTTTATTATTTATAAAATCTTGATATTGTTTCCAATCTTTAAAGAGATATTTATGGGTGTATTTATTGTTGAGATCTGGTGGCGCGAAACAGTACCAACCATCACATAACTTATCCTTTTTCTTTGATATACCACGTAATCTTATCTGTCCATTTTTTTGATAAAAAGTAATCAATTCTTTTGTTTTTTCTTTATTGTACTCACTACTTGCAGAAGCAAGTTTTTTTTTCTAAATTAGCATATATTTTATCAGTATAAAACATTGAAAAAATTATTTTATATTTATCTATTTATAGTAAGATTATGTACTTTTCTCAAATAAGGTTCTCTTTGAATAAAGGGATATTTAGATTCTTTTCCAAATTCATATATAGTTTTAATACGTCGACCTGGTTTTAAACACTTTCTTTTACTTATACAAGATAAAATATTTTTCTCATATATCTCTTTTAAATTGAATGAATTTTTTGAAAAATATCTTACCGGGCTATAAATACACATTGTCATCATAATGGTACATGTCCGATTTCGTCAGTTCGGCTATAATCGTAATATATACATACTAGAAGGGTTTGGTTCATAAAATCAGTTATAAATCGTTAAATATATATATCTCCTATCTAATATAAAATATTTTATTAGAAAATAAAAACTAGCTATTTTTTAGTATACCATGCTAGAAATAATTTTTGATTATTATTTTAATTTTTTCAATCCAATTATATATCAAGTTATAAATTCACTAAAATATTCTTAAATGATGTAATACATTATTCTTATACAATCTCTATGTATGAAACAATACGATTGGTAATAAAATTGAAGTTTTAAATGATAGAATTTCATAAAAAGTACGAAAAAATTTCGAAGGATCAGTAGAATAAATATATATCATAGTAAAATGATCTAATTACATTAGATATAAGACTTTAAAAATAAGGGAAAATATAGTAGAACAAATTTGACAATTAAAATAAATCAATTGAAATATATTTTTATGGATTTGACATTCAACTTAGTAATCATTAGTTGAGTTTTTTATTCTAAAGTACTTAATTATGTTATATGGTTAATGCTGTGACAGGCACTAGTGTAACCGATATTATATATACTTCTATAATATATTCCTGATAAGATTTTTCATTCTATTTGTATTTATAGGTATTAATTCCTTTTAATTATAACAAAAATATTATGCCGTACGTGGCCGAATATATCCGAAATATTATAATGTATGGTTGAGCTCTTCAAATAAATAGTGTGTAGATTATTTTTTTTTAAATCTAAGTGCTTTATTTTATAAAGCACCATTTTTAACATTAATTTATAGTAAATTATATTTTCATCGACATTAAAAATGATACAATTTTTATATTGAAAGGTATATCATATTTTCAAGCAATTTTTTTTATAAATGATGATAAAACGACATAATTAATGAATTTGACAATTAAATTCGATATTTCTATTTATATATAGAATTATCTGGTATATAATCATATCATTTATTATTTATTATAATTATAGATTGGGATAAATTTAAAATTGGCGCATAATTCAATTGGCATCATGTAATAATTAAAATATGAATAATTCAATCATTTAAATTAGTTCTTTTTTTTAATGTCTTATATTAGCTAACTAAAATAATAGATAACTCTATACATTAGTAGTTATGATTATTGAATACTTTTCATATTAGACTATGCTATACTGTTTACAAGTACCATTTTAAGAGACGATAGATTTTTCAATTATTTAAAATAGTTTTACAAATATTTTACTATTTTAAACGTCACACATTACTTTATTTAATCTATTTCTAACCATTATTACATGTCAATTCATAAACTATTTATACACTTCTCATTTTAACTCGTTAATATTCATATGTATTCATAGAAATTGTTAACCATTTGTTTCAATAGTTAATATTATCATATAGTTTAATTTAAATAATTTAATTAAATAAATTTTCAATAAATGACAAAACATGGTATGAAATATGCAAAATGACATGTCAAACATTGTAATATAAAACAAAGATGAAATACGGTATATAAATTTCACATTTAAACTCAAATAAAAGTTAAATAGTTCAATATTTCTCTAAATTATTATTAGAGATTCCAACATTGGCAAACACTAGACAAATTCTATTAAAAAACGGCACAAGCCCAACACTGTCCACATGTATCGCGCATGCGCATTACAATGTACGTTATATAGCTCTGCATATTGCGTACACAGTATATCACCATTCTTAAATGTAAATTTTCCTAATAAAGTAAAATGATACGAAATAGCTTAAATTTATTGTATCAATAAAAATGTTGTTTTTTTTAATTTTAATTTATGGGTATACTATTATAAAGATCAATAGGTTTTTTTATAATTAATTCTTGTATTAACTTTATAAAAAAAGTATGGTTTTCTTTAAAGTGTAAGTATATAATTAAATAAGATGGCATCTTTAAAGAACTAATAATATAGGGAAATTTTGACAATAATTTACACAAGTAATATGGTCATAACGTTATGATATGAAACAAAATCTATAATTATTTAAATTGTGATTGCATTATTTTCGATAAGACTGTAGTTAGTTGTAGTTCTTCACAAGCTCCATCGTTTAACATTTGTTCTGATAACTATAAAAAATGAGGCTATATGATCGATGGAAATGAAATTACGGATATTTGTTCGAGAATAGAGCTTTTAGCATAATCACTCAATAAATCGCATTCAATAGTCCATTCAGCAAGCTAAAAAAACCCCAGTGAATATCTTTAATTAAATAATGATTAATAATTTATTAAAAATACCAAATTTAGTAGTTTAACTGACGAATAACCTTCTCGTATAAATAATTTAACTTTTTCTAACATATCGTCAAGTTTTAATTTAGTAGAATCAATCAATGTGTATAAAACGTAATTAGGAATAATCTAAAATAAATATGAAATAATTTAGAAAATGGTCAATCATACTCCACAAATTTCAATAACATCATTAGAAGTAATTTGACCGCATGAAATAAATAGACTAGCAGTATGAAGATACATAATAGCCTTAAAAATTATAATCAAAAATAAATTTCATTAAACATAATACTTTTCTAAGATCTCCTTGTGAAGCAGTAATCATAACGTTAATAGCATCACTATCAATAGTAATATTTTCATTGTGTGATATTCTTTCAAGTTGATGGTAGATTGTGGATTGTGGTAGTAATTTAAATCTGAATTTAGTGCAACGAGATGCGATTGGATCAATAATTCTTAACAACAAGCATAAATATATGTTTAATGTAGATAAATTCAAATATCTATCTACCTACTAATATAGTTACATATAATACAAAATCGAGTTGTTTTAATTTCTTTTTCCATAATTCTACGCAAAGCAGCCTTAAAAAATAGGATCAATTAGATGATTAAAAGTGATAAATAATAAAACAAGCAAATTTTTGATTACTTGAGCTGATGATGTCATAGAATCAGCTTCATCTAATATAATGAGTTTATATGGTGGAATTTTTTTGTTACTATATATATAAATATATTTCAAGTTAACTCATTATTATGTTAGACACTATTTTAATCACTCTAGATAGGATTCTGTTGAAACAGTTAATCTGGAAAATTTCTTTACTTTCTCCCTAATAACCTACAATAAAAACCCCATTCATTAACTAACAACACTAAATAATTTATACAAAAATTCATACACTTATTCCTCTTTCATCTGAAGCATTTAATTCTAAAACACGATTGCCATATTCATGTCTATAATAGAATGTGATGCATATTACAAATTATAAAAATGGATTTACCCAAAAAGCTGACGAGCAACACTTAATATAGCTGAAGTTTTACCAGTACCAGGTGGACCATAAAATAATGAATTTGGTAAATTACCTATTTCAACATATCGCTTCAATACTGACACAACTTCATCTTGGTATACAATATCATCCAAATTTTTAGGTCGACTATACAAATATTTCACATCAGTTATTATATCAACATAATTATACTATTTTTCAATCCATGGTGTAAGAATAGATCTATTTGAATTTTTTTTGGTTCGACTTTCAAATATTGACGCCATTCTAGCCTTTACCACCCCTTAACTTTTATTATTGCTCTACAGTTGTCACGTGACAACAGTTAACAAATTTTATTTCTCCATTAAGAATAATAATATAATCAAACTATCTTTAAAGGATTCTTATATCTAAAAAGAAATATTTGACTCATAATTATGCATAATTTTGTATCTTTTAATAGATGAACTAACAATAAAAAACCATATCCTAGTTTCCTTTAATAAAATTACTTAAATTGTTGTAAATTAATTAACTTTTTTGTAAATATGACATGGAATTACTGTTGACTGATGTGAACATTTTATTTATATTAACAAATGAAATAAATAATGCAAATGTTATGTGACGAATGAAAAATACACATATATATCAACATTATTATATTATAACCATTTTAGGTGATATTGGCAATGATTGAAGAATTTTTAGTTAAATATGTAGCAATGTTTACATTAAAAATTCATATGCGCGGTATTCAACATGTAATTGATTGATTAGTACGTATGCGCAAGCGTGAGTGTGTATAAAAATCGATAATTATGAATTTGTAAGATTATGTACAAAGTATTAACAAAATACATGTTTATTTATATGATGTCGATTATTGCTTTCTATTTTTAATTGGTATATGTAATTTACTGCTGTTATCCATTCTCTAGAAAATTAAAAAAAGTAAAGAATTATTTCAAATATGAAACAAAGCTAGTTTAAATATCATAGTTATGGCTGAATCAAAAATGAATGATTCTTTTAACAATAAATATTAATACATTATATTAAAATGTATCATATAGTGTGAATTTTTTAAAGTAACTATTAGTAATTGCAAATGAAGAATTTAACTTGAGCCACATACAAAATATTGAAATACAAGTTTATTCATTAATTTTAATTAATTATTTGCATATACTGGTAAATTATAAATCAAAATAATATGCTACTACGATATTCAAATGTTAATTAAATGTGATTTATGCTTATGATTATTGCTGTTTTTAATGAGTAACAAGTAGGATATTTTTTGTTTCCATTAAATATTTATGTATATATTAAAAACCACACTTTATTACCGAGTTGATTAAAAAACTTTTTTTATTATGCCATCTGTCATATATTGTAATGGTTGAATATAGGAATTATAAAGACATTAGATAACAGTCAATTTTTATAAAAGAACGGTATAATTGACCTAATGATAGCTATTTCATTGAAATTTAGTTTTTTGATTTAATTTTTGTATATATTTGATAGTTTTTTACATTAGGAAAAGGTTTAAATAAGAAATACTCGTACAAAATGAGTAAATTTCTAAAAAAATTAATAAATGATTAGAATGTTGACATTATTCATTCGAATTAATCATACTATTTTATTAGGATTAACATTATAAATTTGTATTTAACCACTATAAATAAAGGATAAAATTTATATTAAAATCATGGATATTTCAACAACAATATAATGTAATTTTTAAGAGGATAAAAATACGAATTTGTTTGGCTATATTAGAAATATATATTTTCATTAAAATATGGGTTTCTCATACTAACACTATATTATAAAACTAATTAATATTATTTAAAAAATTTACTATGAAATGATAAGTTTACGTTTTATGAATAAAATTATTTAAAATTAATATTTTAACGTAGCATAAATCACTATATAGCGAATGGAATTTGTTTTAACGTAAAATTACGAACATATACGGTCATTATTGATCATAATGGGAAATCTATTGGCATCTGAAAACCATTTCAATGTATCTAATATTGAAAGCTATTTCGAAGATATATCTGGGATCAAGTTTTATAAAAATATCTGGAGGACACGTTTTCTTAAAACTGTACATGCCAAATTGATAACACCAAGTGTTTTAGTGGATACCATTGATAACACCTCATCATACGATTATTCTCATTTGATTGATGTAGTAGCAAAAGTTTTTATATTTAATATGATAGATAGTAATGTTGGATTACCATTTAAAGTAAAAATTACCGACCAACGTATAAAACTTACATCTATTCCATCATGTGCTCCATATCAAGTATATGATTACACGTTCTTGTCTATAATTGTGTAATATTGATATATTAAATTATCATATTGTAGGTTACACTTATTACAAATAGAGCAGCTCTTCTAATTAGACAATATTTTTATCAAAGTCTTTATGATAGACTTAATACACGCCCATTTTTAACTCATTCTGAAAAATTATGGATTATATTTCAATTGTTACATTGTATTAAAGATGTACATGAGGCTCAAGTGATCCATGGAGATATTAAACTAGAAAATATTATGATTACAACATGGAATTGGATTGTCCTTACGGATTTTTCATGTGCCTATAAACCAGCTATTCTTAGTTTAGAAAATCCCACACCAAATTTTAACTATTTCTTTGATACATCAAGAAGACGTAATTGTTATCTTGCTCCTGAAAGATTTGCTTCAACTCAAATTAATTCTACTTATAACCCAAACTTTGTATGTGTAAATAAAAAAATTACATCAAATCAAGGTATTTTTATTATTATAATTTATAATATTTTTTGCATTCATAAAAAAAGTATTAACAGCTATGTTAAAAAAAATTTTTAACTTCATTTACTTTGTTATATTTATTATATAGATAAAAAACAATAAATTGTTTATTGTAAATATGTTTTAAATGTTATGTATACTAATTTATTAAAAATTTTATATATTTCATTTTAATAATTTTTTAAAAAAGTATACATTTTATAATGTAACATCGTGTACTTAATTAATTATAATTAATGAGTAATAGTTTTGATAGACATTCGAACATTATTTAATGCTTAGAAACCATTTAAAAGTTTTTTAGCATTTTATATCACTCTAATTGTATTTATTTTTTACATTAATAGACACGATCATGTAAGAATAATAGCATTAATTTTTTTATATTAATTTTACTGATGGAATGTTTATGAATTAAAAAAATATGCAGGCTTTTAAGTATTTTTTTTGAATTGACCCCTTATTTTGTAATTTTTTTGGTGATTGAATATTACTATTAGCATGCAAACAAATTTAATTATATGCTATCTTTGTGTAAATCTGTCACACTTTAAAAATATTGTTAATTTATAAAAAATATTATTAATCTAAACTTTATTTTAATATTTATTTCTTATTAGTTAATTTTTGAGTAGTATAGATTATTTATTAACACTATTTTTATAATTAATACAATATGTTAGCAATTTAATAACTTTATCAATAAATAAAAAACATATAATACCGCTATTCAATTTATAAGGAATAAAAATTGCTACTCTAGACTAGAGAGCGATAAAATGTGATGGTTATAAAAATTTAAAGATATTTTATATAAACTTAACTTGATTAATTCTAATTGCAACAATAAAATACAGTGTCGTTATCTGCTATAACCTTTTTTTTTACTATAATTGATCATTCATAACCACAGTTGACAGACATTTCATTTATTGTTATTTAATTATCTTATTCATCATTTTACAAGTACAATTACAATAAATAAACTATTAACTAAATTCAATACTACATATTAAATCCTTTTCATTATTATGAGATCAGAGCCATGTCAAGCCTTATTTTAAATATATCCCCTTAAAATAATGTTTTAATCAAAAAGATGTATGAACCATTTGATTTGTTTATGCATTAAAAGCAATATGATATAGAATCCTTTTATTTATAATTATTATTCTTTAATAATAAGGTTCAAATATGAATAATACTTTTGTGTTTTATAAACCGTAATAATAAAAAACATTATTATATTTATAATTCGATGTAATATGGTTTTTCCATTTAAATAATTAAATATATCAATTTTGTGTGTTTTAACTACTGAAATTGCATATTAAATGGTACTATGTACTAAATATATATAATTTCTCTAATAAGAATTGTTTTTTTGACTATTTTAAAATATTTTAGTAATTAATTTTTAATATTATTACTATAAATTGTAGGATCTATATACTATTCATCAAATTCAACTACTACATATAGACCATAGACTAGACAACTGAGCAAATGTATTGACAGCATTTTTAAATTGTATTGAAACCATATGTATTATTTTATCTAGCAATATTATTAATAATTTATTCTTTACTTTTACTATACTACTATTAATGTAGTATTTGTAATAAATACAATATTTTTATGTAAAAATATCTTTTTTTAAAGGATTATTTGTTTTGTAAAAATGTGAATGGTTTCAGGATAACAGTTGTTTTATTAATCATTTATTTGTGTTATAATTAAAATTATTAAATAATATTTGAAGGAATAGCTTTTCTTATCAAATACAAAGATATGTTTTGTTAGAGAATATATAAAAGTAATGAGAAAATTTTTAGTGTTGAATATTTTGATATCATTAATTTCTTATTAGTATTTTAAGCAACATATAAACCATTTATTTACAAAATACCACATATTAGTCGTTTGTTTGGTTTTATTTTTTTTTATCGTAATAAAACAAATGGCAAAGTATATTTATACATTTTATAGTAAATTTTATTTATATTATTTGTTAAAAAGTATTTTTTTTATTTATTAAATGCGTATTTATATAATTTTAAAATATAAAATCATTATATATAAAAAATATATACATTTATTTCCACAGAATACAAAAAAAGTTTAATATTTTCTGTAAAGGTGTAAAATACTATTTATAAAGGTTTTTTATGATTAATTGTTTAAATTACGAAATGACTATATAGAAGCCATAATGCTATTTTTACATATAACAAATAAAAACTAGATTATTATAAATGGTTGTCATGTTAATAGAAGTTGTTTACTACAATTTTAAAGTTTTAAAACCTTTTTTTTTAAATAAATGACATTTTTATTTAATATGATTATTTTCTTTTAAAAATTTAAGGTTATTTACTGGCTTACTTATTATCTTTTATTAGTTATCTATAATCAAAAATATATATACAAAGTATATTATTAATAAATATTTCTATCGATTTAATGTCTTATTAAATAGCTATATTTAAATTGTAGATTATTTTATATATTTTGTTCTTTATCACATCAAAATAAATAACCTACTGTGTTTAATTTAACTAGTGCACCTGCTTGCGTATATATTTTTAGTGATGACAATCTTAAGTTTTTTTTTAAATTTTTATACTAATAAAGCTCAATATTAAATTTTTTTAGAGAGTAATGGAATCGCTTCAACGGGTCAACATAAGAGAAGTAGTTCATCTAGCATTTTTTATCAATCAAATAGTGAAACAAAATTCTCTTCTAATAGTCTATCCGTTGATTTTCAACTGTGGACAAATAAACCAACCATTTCTATGGATTTATTTTCGATTGGTTGTTGTTTCTATGAAATATATACAGAAGGTAAGGTTCTCTTTGATTTTTCTCAACTACTTCAATATAAAAGCAATACTGAAAACTATGCTACTGTATGTTCACGTATTGATAATAACATTAAGGATGTAATACTTTCAAATACTATAAAAAATCTTATTGATCTTGATCCTGAAAAACGACACAATGCATCATTTTATCTAAAAAATCTTAAAGGAAAGCTATTTCCAGATTATTTTTATTCTTCATTATATGGAGTATATCAAAAATTTGCTACCTATAAGTCACCTCAAGCTGATTTATGGCTTAAAGAACTGATATTGGATGCACCATTTTTAATGGAATCATTTGATGGTAGTGAGAATGAAAATATGGGTTTATGTGGCTATATAAACTCGCTATCTTTAATAACATCAAATATTAGGCGCTTAACATTAATATCGAGTAAACTCAGTGCTATGGAACTACTTTTAAAATGGTCATCAAAACTGACATCTGTTATCATTTTGGAACGTGTTCTTCCATATGTATTATATTTTGCTGGTGATGAATCAGATAGTATTAGAAGTCATGTTCCTTTGCTACTAGTTTCTGTATTGTCCTATGTTGAATCGATAGATAAACTCGAAGATATAAATATCTTTTCTGACTATATCTATCCTAAAATTGTTCCACTTTCTACTGATAAAAGTTATACAGTTCGATTGAATTTCGCGAAATATTTAGGAAAACTCTGTGAGATTGCATTTAAATTGTGGGATTGTAGCCAAATTTTTAGAACTCGTAATACAGATATTGAACCTAGCAGTAATATAAATACTAATAAAATGGATGTTAATCATGTTTTACGTTTTTCGGAAAATTCTCAAATAAATAATATTATTTTATCATCATATTTTGAAAATGAGATAGAGCAAAGTTCATTCAATGAAAACTTTAGAGTTTTAATTGAGAATATAACCCATCTTACAACTACATTATTGTGTGATAATTCAACTACAATAAAAAGAATGCTTCTAGAAGAATCATTCGTCACTATATGTGTAGTATTGTATCAGCGTCAAATGGTGAGTGATATTATCTCCGGTAGTACACTTTTACTGCATGCAATCTCTGTTCTTAATGATCAAATTAATTTTACCATGCGTGAAGCTTTTTTTAAAATACTACCTGAATTGATAGAAAAACTTGGATACAAGTTGTTACCTGTAATATTACCATTTATTGAGCAAGGACTCAATGATTCTAGTGAGTGGGTTATAGCAACTTCTACAGATTCACTTAGAAAAATTTGTTTAATTACATCTATTCCAACAGAATATCAAGTAAATGTCTTTAAAAATGTGTTACCCTTTTTAGCTCATCCAAATATTCATATAAGAAAAGTTACTGTTAAAACTATTTTTTGCATGTTCTCATCATTAGAATATTTACGTACAGATGGCTTATCTATACAGTTGTTAACTAGCTATTTTGATATGCCTATTGATGTTGTTTTAAATATGGTTTGTTCGCACGAAAAATTTATAGAATTCTGTAGGCATTCTATCCCAAAATGTATCTATGATATACTTATAAAATCCCCATACACGCCTAATTTGTTGGAATTTTTAAATCATGCTTTAAATTCTTATTTAGCAATTAATAGTAGCTATAATTTTAAAGAACATTTAGCGACATTGCTGGATGTTCAAATTGAGCCTATTGTTACATTGATGAAAAAAATAGGACAATCCTCCATTAGGAGTGCATCAGATTATAGAAAAATTGTTTATCTAGGAAATTATATTACTCGTATCAATAAGTTAAAATGTTCATCTCAAATTTTACCAGTAATTTCTAATATCAATGACCCGGGGAGTACAACCATGATAATTACTCATAAAAAAATCAAAGGGCTGCTGTCTCTCAATGAAATGGTTGACAAGCAACGTCACATTTTACACCATTTAGATATACCCCCGAAATTAAATAACAAATGTATATATAATGCATCTAAAGATGGAACAATTTCTAGTTATACTAAAAATGATAAAAAGATGGTGTATCTGTCCGAGAAAATGTCACTTAATAACTCAACTGACCATAATTTTAATCATGAATACTTAGTTTCTCAATACTACTTAATGATTGATTCTAATTTAAGTAATGAAGATAAGCTAATTAGAAAAATAATTCTCAATCATACACCTCAAAAATCAACACATAACATATCGGAAAGTATTTCCAGTATAAAATCATTAGGAAATACATCAAGTAAACGTGAGCAACCAAATGATTCGTTTTTGAAAAATTTAAACCAAGATTCTCAGTATTATATTCACGATGGAAACACATGGCTTGTTTGCCATCAAGTATGGACAATAAATCCACATTCAAAATTTATAAGTGGTGTAGCTACAAGTCGAATTGAAAATTTGTATAGTAGTGCTTCTTATGATGGTACAGTTTGTGTAATGGATTTATCATATACGGATTTTGGTGTCAATAATTGTGAAGTTCTTTTTACATATAGACGTGCTGCAGGTAAAATTAATGCTGTTAAATTTCTCGATGATTCAAGTTATAATGAAGTTTTGTGTTGTTGTTCATGTATTGAAAGCCAAGATATACATATATTTGATTTGGATAATAATTTACGTTTCAAAATAATAGATAATTCATCAAAATTTGGTCATTTTGTTGATTTGTGTGTAATGAATATGGTTTCAGTGCCGTTTATACTTGGTGCTAATGTCAATGGCTGTGTAAATGGTTATGACATGCGTATTCAACCTCAAAAACCGGCATTATCCTTTGTTTTTATGAAAAATAAGGATGCATTGACTCTCACTAAGATGATTGTTGATCCTAATGGAGCCTGGATTGCCTGTGGTGATATACAAGGAAAAATTTATCTTTGGGATATACGTTTTGGATCAGAGCCAATTTATACAATTTTTCAAGAAAATTCATCTGCCGCTATTCGATCATTAATGTTTCATCCAAAAAGCTCAAATTATATTATTTCTGGGCATGAATCTACTAATCAGGTGGTACGTGTGTGGGATCTTGTTACTGGTGGTGTTGAAAAAGTTTATCAAACTGATCAACTAACAACAAATTATGGTTTAACTACTTCATTCTATAACAATGAAAATTATGCCATATTTGGTGCCTCAGATATGTGCCTTCGTTCATGGAATCTTGATTATAATAGAAATTCATGTGTCTTAGCAACACCATACACAAACACTACTATAAACACCAATCAAAACTATGAATTTGATATTAGTTGCGATAATAACAAAGGAACTGTATGTTATGATTTTGTTAAATCTAAACTCACTGGAACTTCTCTTGATGTAACTATTGAGAAGAAAATAGAATATTCTACACTTTTAGATACATCAACAATCGTTTCTAATGCATTTCCAAATATATTAAATGCATTTCCTAGTAGTGTTGCAGTAAAAGAATGTTCAGATAGATTATCAAGGACATTAATCACCGGTTGTTCAGATGGAACCATTAATTTCTATTGTCTAAAATAACATTTGTTAATAATTTTTATATCCATTTAAATTTTTTATAAATATTGTATGATTTAATTAATGTTTACTTTAAGCATAACAATAAAATATGTTATTTATATTAAAATTATGGCCTGATACATAATAAAACCTTTTGCGCTTCTTCATGTGTTTATGTAAAAATGTGTCCATTCTAATTATATTGAGATATATTACATCTATCATACTTACACAAAACATTATAATCATTTATATTTATTTGCTTGTAAAATGAAACATATTTTCTACCACAATCAAATGAAGGCCCCTATCTCAAATACACTCTTTTATAGGATAATAATAGATAGCTACTATAGTTTGTAATTATAAAATCTAAATTAACAATAAAAATATATAAATTTTATGTTATCTATGTAAGATATCCATAGTTTTATAACATTGAACGCATCCCATATGTTTGCAAAAATACAGTTGAATCTTATTATAATAAAAATCATAAGCCATATTATAATACACTATAAAAACCTTATATACATCTCATTTATTTTTGAATGGAGACAATATAGAAAAAATTTTGACTTTTTTAATGAACAAATAATTTTAGCTACATTAAATTCCAGAATTATATACAAAAATACAATTATTTTCATTTTTTTTTGTTAAAATATTTAAATGCTATAAATTGTGTCTAAATATAAGATAAATACTTTTATACAATCTTCTTTAGTAGAAATCCACGTCAATCACCGCCATTCTATTTTAAACTGGCGATCACGTGCGACTTTAACCGATAAAAGGTGAGGATGTATTATTTACTAATATAAACAGTGGCATTTTGAGTTTTAGTGAAAAATTTAGTTTTATAAATAGTCAAAAGTAATTTATTTAAATTATAAAATATTTTTACAAGTATTTGTATATGAATTATTATTAGTATGAAAAAAATAAAATAACTGCATTATTAGGTGATAATTATTCATAAAATAAAATTTTACATATTTAAATAAAAGTACTGGATTATTATTTACAAAATTTAACTCTATTTTGAGTATGATAATACATGGAAGAATATTAAATTAAATTTATAATGATTGTAGTATTTTAAATCAAAATTTTTTAGAGTAGATTTATTGAACTAATTAAAGTAGGTAAATTTTTTAATTTGATTTAAGTGATTTTTTATTAAATTTATGTTTTATTGTAACATTATTGAGGTTTTTATTAGGAGTAATATTACGTAATAATTTATTGTTAAACTATTTAATAATATAAAAATATTGTTTTAAAATGGTAATATCAATTTAATAATTCAATTTTTACACAATTTAAAAGTTAATAGTAGTAAACAAAAAGATAACAGAAAAAAATTATCAGATATATGCTAGATAATTCTAGTAAATAATTTAATGAAGAGATATGATTTAGGAAATATTTTAATACAGTAAGCAAAAAATATATAATATTAAATTATTTGTATTTTTTTAATTAAAACTATAAATAGTGATATATTTTTAAATGAAATTTATTTTTAATAAATAATATTAGATTACATATCTGTATGATTAGATGGATTGCCATTAACAGTTGTTAGATTTCATAACACAACAAATATAGATCAAATTAACTTAAAATAGACATAAAAAATAATAATCAAATTAAAACATACATTAAAATAATTAATAATATTATATTTTTGTTAATAATTTAATGTTAAATATTAAAAAATCAACATTTTTTAATCTTATTAGCTTTAATATTTTGATAAAAATAAGTAAAATTCTATAAATTGTTATGATAAGAGATAATTTTGTAGAATAATACAAATAATCTATTAGAGAATATTTATATAATGTGATTATAAATTGTAAATCAATGTTTATTACCATTTTATATAAATATTATATATAAAATAAGATATTTACCCTACACATATTAAATTTTAAATATTGATATGCTAAAATAAGATAATAGAAAATTATCAATATTCGAATAATGAAGAGACATTGATAATCGCGCGTTTAATTCACTAAACTCGGTTAAACGCGGATATTGTCGCGAATAAATCTTGGTGTTGAAGACCTTGATGAATACTGACAATTATTCATCTTATAAAAATCGTACCCTAGTTAATAATAGTATCATTGTTAATTGTTTTATATAATAAAGTTATAGTGTTATTATAGTGTCTATTTCATTGGAAAATGATTGTTGGAGATTTATTGATTCAAAAGGTAGCGCCAGTTTGGATGAAACAATTGAAAGCACATGTGAGCTAGGTAAATATTTATATAATACACTAATAAAATAAATTATTGTAAAATATTTTATTATGTTAATATTAACATATATATATATATAAAGATGACATGATATCATCGCTTGCATTCAGCCCTGATGGGAAATATTTAGCTGTAGGGGATTTTGGTGGGCGTGTTATTGTTTTTAAACATAGAGAAAACAAAAAACAAATAGATGGACAATATAAATCATTACTAGGATTGACTAGTCATACAGCTGAATTTGATAAATTGCGTAGTATAGTTGTTGCTCCAACTATAGATCATTTGTTATGGTTAAATCACAATTGTAATTCTCATATTTTTATTTCATCCAATTCAAGCACCATTAAATTATGGAAAATAAAAGAAGGTTATCGTCGTAAAAAGTCCAAAAGACCATTAAGAATGTCAACCATAAAATCAATTGATGATATAAAATTTCCTGATTTTAAAAGGAGGCATGATTATTCTCCAACATTAATATGTCAATATCCATCACTATATGGATCACCTATCAATAGCATAAGTGTTAGTTATGATGATCAATATTTTTTAGTAAGTGATAGTACTAGTATTGGTATGTTTAGTATTGAAAGAAATGAATCACGTTATGGTAAATTTGTATATGTTTATTTTTTTTAATATTTTTAAATAGAAATATTTCGTTTGGAGGATTTAAATGATGATAATAATGAACTTATTTCAACAATGACATTCTTACCATATAATTCATCATTATTTTTCTATGGTACCAGTCATGGTAATGTTAATGTTTGTGACCTTCGAATAAAATCCTATTGTGAAAAATCACTTTATGGTATATAAAATTGTATTCAATCTATTAACATACTATTTATATATACATATATGTGTAGCTTATAGCAATATATTTGCATCAAAAGATGTCTACTATTCATCATATAGTGAAATTCATTGTATACGTGTATTAAATGATACTCAAATGCTTACAAGGGATTTTATGAGTTTATGTCATTGGGATTTACGTATGACACAGCGTCCAATTGAAGTTTTTAATATTAATCATCCTGTTCGGTATAATTTGTGGGAATTAATTGAATCTGATAATATTTTTCATCGATTTCAAATTGCTACTAGTCCAGATGCAAAGTATTATTTTAATATTATATTTAATTGTTCATTATTTTTATTTGATAAATATATAGATATTTTATTACAGGATCTTATAACAATCAGTTTCATTTATTTGAAAAAGATCAATCTGGTTGTATTATTATTCCTTACACTAAAAATTTAGATATTAATCAAAATTTATCCAAAAATAAAGCCTATACATCATTTAATGGAATTGTTAACTCTTATATATATAATGATTCATCAAATTATATTTTAAATAATATACTTCCCATACAATCAGATAATTTTCATGATCTTGAATCACCATGCCCTAAAAGAAAGCTTGGTTCAGGTTGTATTACTGAAAAAAGTTTTGATCTTCTTGATAGACGGATTAAATCTTTTGATTTTGCATACACTCATAAAAGGTATAATTTTGAAACTGGAACTATCAATGATCAACATATTCTTAAATATGTAAAAGATCGTCACCATAATACTAGCAAACAAAAAAATAATGAATCAGATATTTTATGTGATGTTTCTCGTAGAAAACTTAATATAAATGATGAAAAAATTATGCCTATCAAGAATACTCATGTTAATACTGATTACAATCAAGTTTCAGATAAATGCTATTATCCTGTATCATTTGATCCTGTTACTGAGGGTCCTCGTATCAAACCGTCATCTCGTAATAAAATATCTCACTTGGCTTGGCATCCTTTCAAAAACTTTTTTGTTGTTGCTACTCAATTTAATTTGTATTTCTATGATCATTCACCTAAAATTATTCCCTCAACAAGTTCTAAAAGTGATTCTTCCAATTTTACATTTACTTCTTAATATATTACCTTCATTTATTTGATGAATAATTCATCACTATTATATAAAACCCTTTATAATGTATGTTCATACTATATTGACTAATTTTTGACATTTTTATCTTTTCATTTAATAACAATCCATTTAATTGAATTGTTATTTATGGCTCTATATGTGTTAATTGATTGTAATTATTAATAGTTTTTTGGTTTGATTTTTATTTTATAATTTTTTCTAGTTAATTAAAGTTATACATGAAGTATTTTAGCTTTTCTATTTTTCTTGGAAATACTTATATTTACATAAAACTAATAATAAATCTATATTTTTTAATATAACTATTTTTTCTAACATTTTAATAATACATCAAATTACTACCATTTACACCTTTTATCTAATTCGTATTAATATAAAAATCTAAACGATTTCCTTATTATTATTTTTTATATCAGTATAGAATAACACTATTAGTTAAATGGATTATTTTTTATGTTAATGAAAAATTAGAATATAAAAATTTATTGTTTTAAGTAACACCTTTTTTAAATATTAATTTAATCTATTGATTATGAGATGTAGTAATAAAAGCTTTCTTTTATTATCACAAATTTTTAAATATGCTAAACACAGCCCTTATATTATTGACCTTATATTTTATAACAACAATTCTTTTTATCTTTTACGACTGATCTTAACACATATTCAAATATTATTCAGTTACCATTTTATGTTAGCTGTTTTTATACAGTTTTTAAAAAATCTTATTTCATAAAAATTAGAGTTAGTTTTTCTGCGCATGCGCACATATATACATCGTTGTTTGTGATGGCATAGTATACATATTTATTCTTTTACATGCTAGTACAATATTGGATTATAATTATTTAAAATGGATAAGAAAACATTAAATAAAATAAGAAACAAAGCAGCAAGTTCTAAATCACTTCTAATTAGGTAATTAAGTGTTGAGTGCGTAATAGAAGCAAACTATGATTGCATATTTTTACTCAATAAACGTACAATCATCATATATATTTATTTTCCAAGTTAAATTGAATTTTATTTTTTATTTATATCTTGTTATAAACTAATATTTTATATACCAAAAAAATAATTGTGACAAATTTAATTATCATTGAGGATTAGTGAATCGCGCAATTATGCGAGGGATACATTAAATATGGGCTAGTGTGTATGAAGTAAAATATTCTTGTTTAAATGGTTATAAAATGTATGTTTCAAAGTAATTTTTAATTTTATTCAAGTTTAAATATTATATTTGACTATAGATAATAGTTAATGAAAACAATAAACAAACTGATACTATGCAAGACTACCATACTACAAGTATTTGATTGTTTTATTGGAATAGAATAATAAATTATATTTAGTTACATTGAATATTTTGTATAATAAATATCACAAGTACTTTGAAGAATTACCATTAAACGATTATATTGATCATCTAAATTATATTTATAAAGCTCAACCTAAATATAATATAATAAAAACGTAAGTTAATTTATTTATAATATATTAAATTTTTACAAATATAACTGCCATCATTTTTCTAAATTCTTTTATTTCAGTTGTTGATGCATTATTGATTGTATTTTCGATAACATCCATAAAATTAACTAATATTAAATCATTAAACTTTTTTATAGTTTCATGTTGAAAGGCTCTAACAATTCTTTTTGATACATTAAATAATATAGACATTTTTGGTAAGAATTCCTAATTTTATACCAAAAATAAATCAATCATCTTTAATCAATATCATTAAAATATATTGCTATTATTACCCCATTTAATATATTCCACATACGTAAAAATTCACTAATAAAATCTTTATTATCTAATTGGGAACAGACATTTAATTTTTCTTTAATAATAATAAGAACTCTTTTAATAAAAAAGTTATCAATCTATTTATTATTGTTAACTATATATTTTATGTATTATAATGATTTACATTTTCAAATACTGCAGCATCAACTAGAGTTGAACAATTAATTAATTGATTTCTTTTTTTACACAAATTTAGCATTTTAGCTAATGTAATTTGTTTTGCTAAATAAGATAAAAGAACTTTTATCAAATATAGGTGTTTTTACAATTAAATATATTCATCATTTCATTTGACAATTCTAACCATATTGTTTGTTGTAAATCAACCATATTTATTTGGTTATTCTATGCTATAAATAATAATAATAATAATAATAATGTAGTCTTCACAATGATAATTTTATTTTATATATAATTGTTGGTTATATCGCTAAATAACGAATATTTTCGGAGTTCAATTCTATTGATATGTATTTATTTTGTTATTTTTATATTCATTCAATTAAAAATTTGATATAATTTAATAATGTAACCTACCTAACTACTAGAGCAGTTACAATAAGTAACTATGTAATGTTATTCTATAGTTAATATTATTTTTTTAAACTCATATTTAATCCGTATAGATACGAGTTAGTAATAAAACAACTTAACTTTAGTTTAATATAAGAACTATTCAAAATTTTAATTTTTTTAGTTAATATCTACGTATATAATCTATAATAACATCAATTTTTATTTTTATTAGATTAAAAAAATCCAGATTACATCATTATTAATCTTTTTAAGATGTAGCATGTTAGTGTAAAGGTACACTATTAAATATAACACTTGTCTTTTAATCTACAACTTTCCCGACTTGCACTACGACTTTTTCTCTAATTAATTTCATAATTTTTTTATTACTCTAGATTATTTATCTAAATAATTTTAAAGTTTCATTAAATATTCTAATATTAATCAATGGTTTTTTTACAACAATTGTTCTATATGCTACTGAATTTTTTATATTGTAATATAAGACTGAATTTATTATATAAAAGATAATTTTTTTCTTTTTAATAAAGCTATTTTTCTAGCAATTAATAGCTATCAGACATTAATAATGTAGTGTACTATAATCAAAGACTTTTTAATAATATTTTACTAATTAAGATTGTTTGTATGTTAAAATTTAATTTAAGCATACGATTTAAAATCTGAACTATATTTTTATAATTTTACTGCATTTAATATTCCAATATTATTTATCAAATCCTCGTCACCATATTTGTTTTTAATGGTTATATTATGACCCTATATACTGACTTTGTTTTTTTATGAATTGAATTTTACTTATAATAATATTTTATATTGATTTACATATTTTATTTAAAATTTAATGTCTAACGAATCTATATTTATAATTTTTTACAATCATGTGTAATTAAATAATTTATTCTGCTTGATATTTTCTTGTTTTATAAGGTCAATATCATGGTACAATATGTTAAGTTGTGAAGTTCAGGATAGTTAGACCCGCATCATTAAAGCTATAGGTACCACAGTAACAATCTTATGAAGACATAATTTATGCAGTAGTCTGAGAATTTAACCCACTTAACATCCTTATTTCGTAAAGAATACTATCCCGATCATACCTTTAAATCAATATTGAAATACTATTGGAAGTCATACACATATTGGGCGTTGAATCTAAGGATACATGAATTTTTAGTCCCTATATGGTGATGTTTATAGATAATTGAGTTCTTTGTGTCCGTTAGCAGTCTCCCACTATAATCAGAGTTATGGCATGCCAAAGATATCTGTAATTACCACAGTGTTCCTACTTAAATTCGGATTGAGAGTACAATAACCCCTGAGTCAGTTGATGGACTGAGGCGAGATTCGAAATCACAACCATGTTACTATATGCTTAGTCCTCTACACCACGTTTCATCTGTTCGGATCTAGATAGAATACAGTGTAAGAGATTAGGCTCATAGTCGTATAGCTACATGTTCAAATTTCACTACGATCAGACCACTCCTGAATTACTCTCTGTGGTTGTACTTTAAATTTAAGTAGAATCACTATGTTAAATGAAGAGATCTACAATATACTATAGCTTCCATTGTAGTAAGTTTGAACTCTTACAAAAGGATAGATTTTACGGGATTATAAACGACAGAGTATGGTATCATATCAAAGGTATGTGTCCGTCAAGCTAACATCTGCTAGAACAACTTTCTTTAATTAATTCTATGTTGATCAAAAATAGGTATAGTATTACATCCAAGCTAAATAGAGGATGTTTAATAAGTCAAATGATACTAAATTAAAGCATAAAATTACGTTAACCACGACAATGTTATGGTGTCTACGGTGATAATAAGGTAGACTAGACTAGCTAGAACTCTTCACGTTACGCCAAGAGTTCGGCCTTGTAAAAAAAAGCTTTCCAATTATAAATTCTATTTTTATTAGGAACAATCAAGTCATAAATTTTAAGAAATTGAATGGTTTTATTTTACTTTGTATCCTAAAAAGATATAATCGTTGTCAGAAATGTTGTTAAACTAAGAATGTTCAACTTAATGTGACCGTTAGCTAAAAAAAGTAATGTCTAAACCAATTTTTAATTTTAAAACAATTTTTTTCTAATAGCTAACATTTAAAGTTCAAAAGAAATATTTTATTCGATAATTGGATTTATAGTAGTGCAAACTGCTATGAAATAAAAGTAATACTATTAAATTAATAAAATTTGTATGCTAAGTGCTATACACATCTGGACTGTCTGTACTTCAATACTGTCTTTCTTTAATCTAGCTTTAGACGCTATGAAAATTTTTGCCTAATTGATACTACATAAGAATAAAGGCTTGTGAAAACAAGTGCAAAAATTTCTATGAATCCATTATATTAACACAATAATAATTAAATATATAAATGTATAGTATTTATTAGTTAACAAAAATAGAAAAATATACTAAAAACTGAACTGTAAGCAATAGAAAATAGAAGTTCTTGCTTATTTAGTTACTTTAAACCCTTAACATTTTGAAACAATCATGATAATGATGCCTTTACTTGTTTGTTAATTGTGCTTCTAGATGATTGTATAAATAATGAAAATATTTTGTAGTTTTATTGATTTTAAAAAATGGTTATTAAGAATTGAAACCATAAATTATTAAAATGTTTAGGGAGATTGTAAACTATTTTGTTAACATAAAATTTACCATATTTATAAAATAGCATTTAGTTTTTGCTAAAATAAATATATTTACTAGTAAGATAAGATAGGTATTTGAGATGATGGTGTATCACGTAGCTACGTATAAATATTTATAATAAAACAAATGGATAATGTTTAATTTAAAAAAATTTCATTCATTTTAAGTGTTTAAAATATAAAGAAGTAATATTTGGATATATAGCAGTAATATATAAAATAAGAAGCAATAAACGGATATTATTCTTCATGTTTGTATTTATTCTTACTAGAAAATGCTTAAAAATTATTAAAAATAATCCTGTGAAAAATATAGTGATTGAGTTAAAAGTATATTAAATTAGGTTAAATTATTTATAAAAATAAACATACATTATTATTATAATTGTTACTATTTAAGAATATTATTTATTGAAATTATATATTTAATTTTTGTGTGTTATGTCTTTATCTTAATATAGTAATACAGAGGTATTTTTAAAATGGCTTTTTTAACAAATTCAAGTTAAATAAATTGATTATTTTGTTTTCTTGTTACTTTATTAATTTTATTTGAAGCCTTTTTATAAGGAATTACATTAGCAATGATTTTGTAGTATAATAATATATTTCATATGTTCAACATTGATATAAATGATTTTAAAGACTAAATAAAGAATGAATGAATGAATGAATGAATTATAGCATAAGATACATATGGAGTTTTTTTTAAACTTTATAAATTTAACTCGTAAGGAATATATTTAAAAGAAATTGAATATTTAATGTACTATGAATTATAATATGTTCTGTAGTTTGCTATACGAAAAATAATGATATTTTGTTAAAAAAACTACCTTATCACATTTTAATCGTTATAAATAATGATAATACTTTTTTATAAAAATAAAGGAATAATTTACGATATAAATTATATATTTTAATAAACATAAATTCTTATTTTTCTTTTAATAATTATTTAACAATTATTCTATAAAATTGTTTAAATACTTTATTAATAGAATAAATGTAGAAGATTTAGCTTTAAATTTGTGTCAAGTTAATTAGCATGTAATTTTCTGACTTAGAATAATAATACTGTAATAAATAAATAAAATAAATGAAATTATTGCGATTATTAAAGTATATATAAAAATAAAATGTAGAAATTAATAAGTTTTGTGTGATGATAATCATAGCTTTTATAAAAGTGTTACTTATGATAAATAGACTTAAAATATATGTGTATTTATCAAGTTAAATTCATATGATATACGATAATATAAAGATTATTTAAAAATAATAGTTATTAAATTTATTATAATTTATAGTTTTTTTCTTGTCATTTAAAAAAAACATATTTTTATGTTTATGTTTAATCAATAATAAGCATATTGTTTGTTTTTTTTAATAAAAAAAGGGTTATTAGTAAACATATATTTATATTACACGTATATAACAATTAAATACTTATTTTTATATATAAATAAATTTTTTATCATACATAGAATATCATAGTGAATACTCATATAGAATATACATTAATATATATTCAAGTATATAATATAAATGATAAGAATATATTTTAATATATGAAAATTTTATTTTTCTATATAATATATCAATGATAATAAAATTTTTTAGTATTATGATTATTTTAATAAAAATGAATATAAAATGGTTATACATATTCATTGCTTTTGTATTTATGATTCAAATTAATAACATAAATAACGATAATGAATATATTGTAAGTTTGAATATATTACACATTTTAATATATAGTTAGTATGGAATTATTTTGATTAAAGATTATCGTTACAATGGTATTGTATGTTACCATAAGCAAATAAATAATAACATGACTAATAATAATTCCAAACAACCTCCATTCATATCAGTAATGTCATGTCTAAGTATTATTTATATATTTTATAAAATAATGTTTTAACAATAATAATAATTTATATTGAATAGTATTATTTATATTTTTAACATATAATCTAATTATATGGTAAATATTTTTATATAGAAGAATTTCATATATGTGTATATGATTCAAAAAAAACATGTGGTTTTGAAAGCATTGAAAATGATAAAATATTGTATAAAGTCTTATATTTGAATGAATTAAAATTTTAGTATATATTGTGAATAATGTGTAGTATTTTTTTATTAATAGTATTGCTAGTTTATTACCAAATGAAATTAATTTATTAATAAAAAAAGATAAAACAATTTTAAATACATATTTACAAAATTTTAAATATGAAACAACCTTTTTAAACGTAGATTCACATTTAAGTGGACTATACAGTTATATTACACATTATTATAACCAAATAGATGAGGTACTACAAAATGAATTAGTATTTTAATAATTATTAACTAAATTATAGACATTTGTGAATAGTGGTGTGATTGAATTGTTTGAAACTAAATTTACTATTGGTTTTATGGTAGAATATCTAAATAATGATAATAACAAATATTACATATCAGAAATTCAATTCAAAAACAAAAGTTATAATATTTTAGCAAATGATTTCTACTGTCTACAACCTTTTATGTTAAAGTCTTTAATATGTCAACATATATTTAAAGTAAATAATGGTATTAAATTTTATTTTATATTTTTAAAATTTTAGTTATATCGTCATCGACTACTTGATAAAGATGAATCACTTGTAAATCCTTGCTTTCCTAAGAATTTAATTATATCATTAGAAAAATATGAATTAAACAACCAGTGCTCGAGTGAATATTCTCAAGAATTTCTTATAGACTTTGTTGGGGATTTTGACCTTGATAAATGCTTATACATTATTAATTTAATTATCTATAATGATACATGTAATAATAACAAAGGTTGCAATTTAGCAGACTTTTTAGAAAATAATTTAACTATACAAAATACAGATTTTCAAGTAGATTATCTGATATATTAACATTTTAACAACATTTATCATAGATAGTTACTACTAATCTTGAATTATCTAAAATGCCAATATCAAAATTTTTAAAATACCTAAAAGATAAAATTTATACTGATTATTGTGCACCATTTTATAACTTCACAAGTTTATATGTACAATTTTACATTTATTTTTAGCTGTAATATATGAAATGATAGTTTGTACATGAGACAGTTGAAGATTGTTTCAATTTGATATTACTATATGCTATTTTACAAAATAAACTATTCAAAAAAAACAAAATATCAATCACAGCTAGCAAAAAGGACTTTTTTTTTGTTATACTTATTTTAATTGTTATTTTAGAAAGTTTAATTTTTTTAACGAACTTAAAGTGTATTTAATAAGTGATCCACGAGTTGGATTTAAATTTATCCGTCCTCTGTATCTATTAAATCATGATTATTTTAATAGGTAACTTACATTTATGAAATATATAATACAAATTTTATTATTAGATATTCAATTTGTACTTATAATGCCTTTCATGGAAAAAAAAATAATGTAAAAGTTATTCTTATCTCAATTAGTGGGATTGCCATTTTTTGGGGTATTGTTTTTACAATTATTATCATCATTTATATCAGAAAAAGCACCAATAGTCAATATTGGAACCTATGACGCTTTTTTTATATAACTTTATTCATAAAACCATCTTAATATATAACTTAGAGTAAACATTTATGGTATATATCTATATTGGTGGATGGTTTTTGCTTAGTTATATTTATAGTTGATGTTTAAAATATGATTTAGCTATTGTGTATTAAAATTAAAGCATGAATTGTTAAGCTATTGTAAAATATAGCTTGTTTATGTGCTATTTATATATATCTAGTTATTGTTTTTGCAATTTCTCTAATATTATCATTCTTATAGAGATAATCAATAAAAATATATAATACGACAATATTTTATTTAAAATTCTTCCAAAAAAATATATGTTTTACATTATTTATATATAAACTGAATAAAAATGGCACATATGACACTTATTATTGTAATCTATAATCATAACACTCCTTCTTATACTTGTTTTATAGGAGTAGTACAAATATAGTCATCCACCCATATTATATGTTACTTTAATAAATCTTAAATATGATTAAACCAAAATATAAATAAAAAATTTCAAATTGATTTGTTTCATTCATTACTATCATGATTTTGCAATATTTTTAATCAAAATAATATTGTTAAATTGTTTATCGTAATTTTCTTCTCTGTGACTCAGAATTAAATCAAATAAGAAATTTTTCCTTTTAACATTTTATTAAAGGTACAAAAATTATAGAAAAATAATTCAGAACTTAACTTTTTACATATTTTTTTTAATGTTTAATATTAGAGCTATTTCTCAAGTCCGCAATAATCCTATTATTTATTTGGATAAATGGATAGACATTTTAATCTATTAAAAAACAATATAAAATAACTTCTTTACATGAAAAATAATAATAAAGTTTGTGTTTTTTTAAAATTAGTCATGTGATGGATAATCAATTAATTTTGGATGATTTCATGTTGAAACATTTTCTCAATGATATAAAAAAATTACATTGATCCATTAAAGTTAAACCATAAGATAAAAATAACTTTATTATAATATTGTTTCTATGGTTGAAATTACTTATTTTATTTAAAGTGAATTAAGATATGAAATAATTTATTTTTTTCAATATAACATAAGGAAAGTAGATGATATTTTTGATTATAACCGTTATTTAAAAACAAACGAGTCCCGACAGATTGTACACAGTAATAGTAAAGAATTAGATTTACAGGAGTATGACAATAAGTTCCAACTTAGAGTCAGACAAATAGCTGCTTCTAAGTTTCTTGTCATCTCATTTTTTATTGATGTATGAAAAATATTGTAATAACATGAATCGACGACAAACCGTAGATCGACCTTTATTGGAAATGAACTCATATCGAAAAATAGATCTTGGATCCTTATGAACGCCAAGGTATGAGATTATATCAAATATAAGTATTTTGTAGAACTGAAACATGTATGATTACATTCTTGAACTAATTCTAGATCAATTCAGTAGATAGTTTGGTGATTAATATTTTTCTTATAGTGAAAATGTTAAGTAGTAGATAAATTTTCACATTACTATAAAAATTACCGAAACTTATGATTGCAATGTGGTGTTAAACGTGTTGATAAAGTAAGCTTAACTAGCTGGAATTATACAACTTAAAAAATAAATAGTGGTAGTAGGATTTGGATTTTGTAAACAAAAAAAAAGAAGGAGCAAAAATTAAGTTAATAGCTTTTATTTATGTTTAATTGAGATACCATAGACTAGGATCTTAAATTTCAAATTTTTTACAAGACCAATACAATATACATGTATTTTCTACATATATTTAGTGCATTTCAGCTAGTAAAGATAAAGTTTTTGTTCTCTATTGTTACAATGATGCCATCTAATAGCCAATCTTAGTTAGTATGGATATCTAAAATTGTCCTAGCTATGTGAATTACATTAAAAATATTTTTAAATAAAGTTATATTTATTAATATAAATAGATGATTGATAAATTTCTTGATTTTTGTACCATTATTAAACAAATTTCCTCAATTTATTCAAATTGTTTATAAACAGTATTCCTTTTTTTAATACTCTATATATGCATTTAATTTCAACTTCCATTATTATTCATAACGATTAGCCATATAAAAACTATAAAATTTATTCCAATTGTGTTACGTTCTATATCACTAGTGAAATGGAGTTTTAATTATTGCATATTTATAGTATAAAACATATCAACAGTGCACCTAGTTGCTGTAGTTAGGTTTGAAATATAGTAGGTTAAAAATTTTGTAATGTATTTATTACAATTTTCTTATAAATCTATAAAAAATGGCTTCTTTCACGATGTTAATCAATGATATTGTATCAATTTGCAACTTTACCATTTAAATTCTCATCAAAACAAGTATATATTATAGAAATACAATTGGTTTGATTAAAAACGATAAAAAAATTCCCCACATTACGTCCATTAATATTTATAGCAAAATTAAAAGAATTTTATCTTCTTTTCTGGAAATATTTGATGTACACTTGCTTTATATGATCATAACAGGTTACTGTTGTGAATTCTATTTTTAATCTTTAAAGTTTTACATATTAAAAAAAGTATTTTTAATATTATACAATACAATTGTTTATTCAAACACCATATCATTTATTGAAAATAATTTTTATAATGCATTTTCATTTATTCATTGCTATTAATTCCATAATATGCTAGAACATGGCATTATTTTTATTTAACACAAAATATATCAAACCTTTATTAAGTTGACTTTAAAAATCATTCACAGAATGGCCTTTTTAGAAAGATACCAAATTATAACAACTACATAATAGTTGAAATCTTATTAAAAAATTACTCACAAATATATTTTTATTTTGACTTACTTTGTAGATAGCAAAATGCTTGTCAAGAGTCAATATTTTCATGGCAACATACTCATACGTTAAAATAATTACTTCATTTAATATATACTTGAATAGTGAAAAAAAAGTCCTTCATTTTTCATAATTTTTAAACGGATTATGTAAATAACATAATTTCCAGTCATCATTATGTTGGAAAAGAATATTCACATAATTCATCACATTAATCGTTAGTTTTCCTACCATTTTTAGTAAACATTAGCTCCCATTACTAACAAATGTTACACTTTCCTATAATATTTAAATCATGATATATCCACATATTATTATAAAATAAAAATAATTTTAATCATAAATAGCTAATTCTAAAATATGAAAATATTGTATTTATGATGAATATTATAATGTAAAGTGTTGTAATATATTATTATGTAATCCAACATAAATAGCATGTGTATTTAGTTCACCATAATATGAGATAAAATTAAGATTATAAACAGAAAAAATTTTTTATATTCATAAAGAATAGTTAGATAATTAATATAGTAATTGGATGCTAAAGAAAGTTCAATATTCTACCAATATATTTTTAAAATTTTTGTATATACATATTTAAATGATAATTTTATATTTTAATGTAATAAATAACAGATTATATAAGATTATGCATATGATAATAATGGAATACAGGTTTTTAATTTGTTTATTGAAAATAATTTCATATTTTAAGTATATTTACATTAAAAAAATTACAATATAATTATCTTTAAACACTTTAACTACACTATTGAAGATGCTAATACAACAAATAATCTAAATGATGTATTATAATAATAAATGATTTAAATCATATTGTATTATTTGAATAGGATATAGGTTAAATTTAAAAAAAAATAATCATAATCAATTACAGCATTATAATGGGAATATTTATAATTTTTCAAATATAAAATAATATTTTAATCAGATAATATAATATAAAAGCTTAACATTTAAATAATAATAAACTATATAACATCAAAAAAATAGATGATACATTTTTACCATCAAAATAATAAAAACATGATTTAATCATTATAAAATTAAATAATAATAAAAATGATAATATCGTTTAAAAATCAAATTTTTACCATTTAAATGGAAAATAGGTATAGAATAGTTATTATTTTTAATATTAATAATTCTTTTCCTAATATAAAAAATATATGTTTTTATACATTACAATTATATATTTATTTTTAACAATATTAGTTTAATTATTTAACAAAAGCCATAAAAATAATAAATATTTAACTTTATATAGTAGGATTGTTATATTTTATTAGATTTAATAACGGTCATAGTATTCATTTAATTTTTTATTAAAAATAATTTAATTTTATACTAAAGGATTGATTTATAATTAATATTTTTATAGAAATAAAACCTTTCTATTATAATATAATCAAATTTTTCACTTTTAAATGATAATTTCTCTATGATAAGCATTACATTAGTATTATACAAAAATATTTAAAATCTTATTTTTTTTAATATTAATTAAAAAAAATAATAGATTGTTAAAGTTGAATAAAAAATATTATTAAAAAAAAAAGGTTAATCTGATAAAATTAAATAATAGAACAAAGTGTTATGAATAATAAATTATTCTATGGTATATTTAGTATATTTTTTTTAATATTATTACAAAATGGAGAAAAAAATGATGAAAAAATTGTAATATAACAATATTTTATGTACAATTTTATAGAAATTACTTTATTATTTAGTACGGAATATATGTTCTACGAGAATTTGGTATTAGATATGCATTTTGTTACAGTGCAAGACTTAAAAATAGTTCTATTTCATTGAATGAATTATCATATTTCAAAAATTATCCTTTTTCATGTGGTAAAAATAATATATTTATTTTATAGGATAATTTTGTAGAATTTACACTATTTAATAAGTCATTATATGGTTATTGTTTTCTAGGTCATACTAAATATTGTATTCAACAGACTATAATTTATTGTGGTTTTGAAAATATTAATAAAAACAAGTTACTAATAAAGATATTAATTGATCATTCATTATCCTATCTGTAGGTTATATCATTGTTTAATTAAAAATTTTATATATATATACACATATTAGTATGGATTCTATTGGTCTTGATTGGATAATGAAAGAAGAATATTCTTATATAAATCAATATTCTAGTGATTATAACACAAATAGAGTTATACTATTTGATTCTCATGTAAGCGGACTCTGTAGTTACTTTCTATCAAATTTTAACCTAATAAATGGAGTGATTATTTAGTAAAGATAAACTTTATATGTTATATTATTATCTGTAGGTATTGATCCAAGATACTGTAATAGAAATTCTATTGTCAAGATTTGCTATTGGTTATATAGATACAAATTCAATTGAAATAGATCCATACTATGTATCAAATGTAGAATTTAATCCTAATAATTATAACATTATTACAAATGACTTCTATTGTGCTAAATCATACAATGTTAAAGCGTCGATATATCAACAGTTAATTATGGTCTATTATTTTCTATTTCTACTATCTAAAATATAGTTTATTATGTAATTATAGAAAAGTAAAGATTTAAATCAATATAACAGATCTTATTTAACTAATCCATGTCTACCTAACAATATCTTGTACCAGTTAGAATCATATTTTTTAAATTCACCATGTACAAATAAGTTAAAAAAAAATTATAAAATTACATATATTGGTAAATTTAAATTAAAAACATGCTTATCATTGATAAGATCGACTGTATATAACAAAAATCAATGTGGTATCCATAAAGGATGTAATTTAGCTAATTTTCCTCTTAAAAAATTATTAACCAACTCAAATAAAATTAATGTAATAATAAATTATTTTATAATTATTATTAATCATATAAAAAATAGGTTATTAATAATTATTTTAATATCAAAAAACTAAGAATTGATAAATTTATAATATTATTACATAAAAAAATAATAACTACATGCAATGGACCAAATAAACCTACTTATATCTATGTAAGTTTAAATAATAATAATAATAGCTTACATAATACTCTATATTCAGAAAGTTTATGATATTGAAAATACATGTTTTATTTTGGTATTTTTATATGGAATGATTAAAGACAATTATCCTAATAACAATCAAATTTATATTCAAGCACTAAAAACGTATATATTATTGAATTTTAATTTCCATCTAATCAAATAATATAGAAATAAAACTGTAGATCCTAATTATCATATGTATTTCTTTAAAGATTACAATATAAAAATTTTAAAACTATCTCATCCGTATATAAAATATGTTATTTATGCATTTTTTATCAAATATTTCTATATGTTATATTTGAAATATAATAATAAAATTAGAAATACAACCTACAAGAATATTTATTATACTAAAAAATGGCTTAGCAATAAAATATACTTTATTGTCCCTTCTGGAATACTTTTGTGCATCAATTTATTGGCAATTCTCTATATCATCCATATTTTTCCAAACATCGAAACTATTTGCATAAAATAACGTTAATTATACAGTACACACAAATTACATTATTATTAGCAGTATAATTACATGTTTCCTAGTTTTTTTAAATATTATATGACATTTCTTTCAACAAATATAATAAATATGTATTTAAATTCTAAAAATATTAGGTAGAAATATAAATTACACTAACTTCTTATTGAATATAACTTTTTAAATATATATTCTGTTTAAATAATATTATAAATTAATTTTAAATATCATTTATTGTATTCTATATTTTTTAGCGATTCGTAAACACCTTTTCATATATAATTTTCATTTTTATAGATAAATATATTCCATTATTAATAAATTTTAATAGCTTGTCCTTTATTAACTACTTATTAAAAAGAAATAAAATTATTTATAACATTAAAATTACCACAAATTAATAGTTTTCATTCTTCATCTATCTATAATATTCCATAATATTAATAATAAATAATCATTTCTATTTCATTTTATTTATAACTTAATTGATAATTTTATTCATACTTATAAAATAAAATCGAATGTTTAAACTCATACGATTCATATGTAAATTGTTAAAATATTATTTTACATAATCAAAAAAAATTATAACGTATGATTTATTTTTTTAATTAAAAAAACATAAACTTTTATTATATAATACTAAATTTTAAAAAATAACATCTTTTATTGAAATATTTTTTATCAAAATATCGATTTTTATAACCTATCATCATGTATAAATTTAATAATAAATAATACATGTTGAATTGTTGTTATTCTTTATCAAATATTTATTTCGAATAACATCAGTAAATTTAAAATTGTATATTTATCTATTCTTTTAATTTTTAATAAATAATTACTTTTATGTACTTCATGCAAGAACCCCCATTTCCTTTTCACCTAAATTAACACGTGACTATTGCGCTTGCGCGTGATATAAATATATTTAAAATTTTATTTTACATTTATAGATTTTTTCCAAAATATTATTTTATATTAAAATATTATCTTATTGTATTTATTTTTTAATATGTAACTATAAATTATTGAAATAAATTTAGTATTTTAGCTGTCATTCACGTGATCAATAGAAATTAATAAGAAAAGATCGGTAATCTAAATCTATCTAGTTTTAGCACATTTTTAAATGCATAAATAATTTTTTCATATATATATATATATATAGGGATACATTAATTTTAATTTTTAAACAAGTTACATGTTGATTTACTTTGGTACCCTATATAAAGTATCTATAATTTTGATCAATTTATTATATACTTTTTAGACTAAAAATGATTTTTATTTGTTTAAATTAAATAATTGCGATCGTGTGAAAGAATTTATTAATGTCAACGTAACAATAGACACACTCAAACACATTTCTATTGATAACCATCAAAAAAACAAAGTAAATATTTAATGATAGCTGGAAAAAAATTTAAATTATTGTTTTAGTTATATTTATATTGGAATAAAGAAGATAAAAAACTATATAGAGTTATTTTTAAAGATTTTATTGAAGAAAGAAATGAAATACATTGGTAAATTGTGTATACGAATTTGATTCTATAAATGCATATATATAATAGTGACTATGTTGATAAATTTGGTGATATATATACATCATTTGATAAGTAAGTTTATTTTACTATTAAAAAAATGTGAAACCATAACGATTTATTATTACTAGTTATTATTGTTTTGAATATTTAATAAATATATGCATGTTTATAGATTATATGAAATGCCTCAATATATAGCTATAATTGAACCTCAACTTTTGAAATGTAAACTATATGGTGATATACCACAAGAATATGATAGTAATTTAAAATTTTATACAGAACATGAACAATGTATATTGAAAAATGACCAATATGATAATTACATTTTTAAAATAAGAGTAAATTGTGTTGATCAATATCGATTCCATTACATTGATGCGATAACATTAATAAAGAATGAAAAAAATAATAGAACAAACACCAGCTCTAACAACTATGATCATATTCATACTAGTAATGATAGTAGTAACGTCTATAACAAAATGAATGAGTTTTTTGGTTTTGATTTTAATTACCCTGAAGTTAATTCATCTAAAAACCATGCCATATCAATTTATGATACAAAAAGTAAACCAAAAATTCTAAATAATTATGCTAGTAAAGAACACATTAAAAAGTCTAAATTAAATCTTACAATCAAATATACTCAAGAAGCTAAAAATCGCCCATATGGCACTTTAGTGATAGATAACAGTAGCAATATTAGTTTAGATAAAAATGGACAAATACAATTACACATTCCAAATTCTCTTGATATTGAAAACATGAATAATATTTTTACTAGAAAGATATTAAAACAAGGAATTCAATTGGATAGATATTTTAATCAACTACTTTCCTTTCATCATATAAGTAAGGGAGTCAATGTATCATTGATTGGTGTTGTTAAAAGTGGTTTAACTACAGCGATAGCTCTACCGATTGCATATAAGTTGTTTGATAGATTGCAAAAAGGATTACTCAAAAAAAATAATCTCAATACTATTATCATTATTAAAAATGCAGCTAATGGTAGATATTTAGAAAAGCTGTTTATTAAATTTTTTAAAAATAACTTTGATTCAACACTTTCACTTAATACAGTATTTATTGATGAAATTAATCTTAATGTAAATTCTCCTGTTCATATTATTACTGCTAACATTATAATTGGGTCTATGAGATTGATAATGGATATGGTAGAGCAAAAAATAATTGTTTTAGATAATATAAAGTATATATTGTTAGATGATGCTCATATTATTTTACGTGAAAGTGCTACATATTGTCAAAGTTTTTTTAATATTATTAAAAAAATAAAAGATAGTACGAATTTATGGAATGGTTTACCATCTACCAAAACAATCAATCATATTAGTACTGAAGAAAGCTATCAAGAACCTATTCAAATAGTTTTAAATAGTCACAAGTGGAATCTAGAGTTAAAATCATTTTTGGAAGCTTTTATAAATGATTCATTAATTTTTATAACTGATCCTATTGAAATGATTGCCTACTTATCGCCAACATCATATACACCTCAATTTGTATATAATGATACAGTGACTTATCATGAAAATCATTTTATCAATTTTGCTAGCTCAGTTATAATAATTGCTAATCTTTTAGTATTCACAAGAACAGCTCTTGAAACTAATATGCTATATGATATTTGTTATGGTAAAGGAATGAATGTATTGCGTGCAACTGGCTTTATTGATCCGGGTAAAATTCATGACCTTAATACCATATGGTGTGCTACAAGAAATTCTACTCTTCATTATATTTTTATTGTTTCTGATTGTGCTCTATCCAGATTAACTATTACTGATGCCGTATACACCTATCACTATACATTACCATTAACTAAAACTGATTTGAGAAATAGATTAGGTTGTTCCTTGTTATTCTATCAATCATGTGTAAATAATAGAATCCCTTCAAATATTATTTCTCCTAACCAATATATTGCTGTTTGTCCTAGTTATGATTGTTCAAATTTTCTATACTGTTATAAACATATTACTAAATTCTATCCAAAGTCTACAATTGATTCCAACATTTACAACTATTACAAACATAAGCTATACATTAAAGAAATGTTTTATGCTGAACAACTTTGTCCTAACATAAAATTATATGGTATTTGCTCATTGGATAAAGTTTTTTGTAAACATTCACATATACCACAAATTATTAATATGAAAAATCAAACTATACACAGAGGTTCTATAACATTTACAGTAACATCAATTCGTAGTTGCACACATTTTTTTGGACTTGTTGAACGTTTTTATACTGGAAATGATCTCATGGATAATATATGCAATAGTTTGATCAATAAAAATCGTATTAATCTACTAAATGACTTATCATTTGATATGCAAATAGATAACAGTCAAAAACAATTGATTTTTTCTCATTTATTACTTAATGATGATAATATATATGTGTGTAAAGATAAGGGTGGAGCATACTATCGATGCAAATTGATCGATGTATGCAAAGATAATGTTGACCAAATCTCTGTCTATTGTATTGATATGGGAGTAGAAAAAATCATTAACAAAGAAAACGTGTATTATTTACCAGATAGTTTCAAAAATATTAATCCATTAGCATATGAATTCATTTTTTGTGGATATTCTCCTAAAGATATTGTTTATGGATGGCCAAATTATCTAAATATACAAGTGCATGATGCTTTAATTGGTAAATCTGTTCAATCACATATTTTGTATGGATACGGAAACACTATTTGGATTGATTCTTTGCTACAAAAATCAACTCTTAAAAATGTTCAAGCAAATATAATAAACTTTTCATTAGGAAACTTACTTAAAAATTGCTCTTGTTCAAGTGAATCACATTTTTTAACGACATTTATCAAAAAACTATATACTTTTACATTGGATTCTATTAACAATTGTCATAATGATGATAATAAAATTATGTAATCAACTTAAATTTATTAATTATAAGTTTATTTTTGGTATAATTTATATAAATTAAATGATTTAGAAAAATTTGTAAGAAAAAATCCTTATACAGATCAATCATATGTGAATTATCATCTCAATCAGTTCATATTAATCTTTGTAATGACGAAATATTTTCTCTAGATAAGAGAAATTATATTGATGAACAAATAAATTCACTTGTAAAACAATACTCTACATATGAGCATCATCCATATCGACATTATCGTATTGGTGATATTTGTCTTGCCAAATTTTATAACAACCAATGGTATCGTGCCAAAATTGTTCAATTTAACGAGACAACTGATAACTTTTCCTATAAGATTTATATGATTGATATTGGAGAAAATTGTGATAAAATACCTTTAGAGTCACTTCTACCCATTCCAATTGACGATCCATTGATAAAAATTCCTGCTCAAGCAATCGAATGTCAGATTGTAGGAGTTGATCTTAGTATGCTAGATGATTATCAACTTGATAATGTTTTTGATTATTTTGACAAATTACAATCTCATCTATATATACACTTTGCTTGCGATACATCACACAGTGAAATATCCACAAATACTTTCCATATTCATCAAATTTATTGTTTTAATGAAAATTTGTCAAATGATACTACTTTTTATTCGTCAAATTCAACCTATTTTAATATACTTGTCAATCTATACTTTGATTATCATGTTTATCCATCTGGTGATATTAAAAATGTAAATTTTTTAATTATATATGCTCTATATTTATGTAGTTGTTATGTGAAAAATTGTGTTTGTATGATGATTTTGATACTGATAAGGTAAATATTAAATAAATATTTATATTATTATTGTAATTCAATTCTAGTTATCCATATCTAAATGGCAATTATTTGTATCAGACCAAAGCAATAAAGCATTACTATTAAATACATTGGCATTAGATACAGTAGTTTTTAAGCCTTTGTTATCACTAAAAAAGTATTAAATATAAATTTTATAAATATAATTTTTAATATATAGTAGTGAAATACTGTTAGTTGAAAATAAACTAAATTTAAATGTAATAAATTCATCAAATCAAGTCATACACCAATCAAATAATACTATTGAAGACAATATTCAAAATATAAGCGTATCATTGTTTATTCTTAGATTTATAATATAAATTGAATTTTTGAGGATGCTAAATCAGAAATATTGCAAGATTCATGTAACAATTGTTCTATAGAACTAGCACACATTACTAAGTATATAAATAAATTTGGTTATTGTTGTCTTATATTATTACAGAGCTCCAAAATGCATAAATTGGTATGAAACTAAAGAAAATTATGTAAAGATTCGCGTATCTGTTGATAATCCTAAAGATGTTGAATGTCATATAGATAATTACTATTTAAATCTCAAGTCATTCTATTATTTATCATTATATATCTAATACTTTACCATTTTTAAGGTATAATGACGATAACAACGGTTGTAATATATGTTTAAAATTCACTGGATCTGTTAAATCTGATGTAATTCTTGTTTTTTAATTTGAATATTTTTAATATATTTTATATAGAGTTTAACAATTAAAAAGGTATCTCGATGTTTATATATTAGTGTAGTAAAACAAGATTCTTTTGAATGGAAGACTCTTTTTGATTACCCATTTAAAGTATCACAATTTGTAATATCTATTTTTTAAATAGAATATTTTAACACTAGCTATCATGGGTTTTGTATGATTACAATATGTCTATAGTAGAAGATGAATCTGGTAGTGATAAAAATAAGACACAAATTGATTGGTCATTACTTAGTATAAATGAGAAACCAAAAAACAGTTCATTATTAAATCTAAGACTTCCAAATGATGATGATCGTTTCTATCCTACATCTTCTGAATTAAGTGATTTAGAGGGTTTTAATTCTGGTGTTGAGGATCATGAAAACTGATGTAATTCATTATATACATATTATGTTTTTTTAGAGTAGCATAACCATTATTCTTTCACTATTTAATCACTTTTATAAATTGTTAGTTCTACTATATTATTAATTTTCTTGCTATTATGCCAGTTAATATCATTATGATATAATAATTACCATCATTATTCGAGTGAAAATATATTAAAATTAATAACCAGACACTTGCAAACCATCCTTAACACTCAAAATATGTCACATGACCGTTTTTTAAATTAAATGGCATTTAAATTAGTTTATTTTAGTAAATTATAATCTATAACAGTACTTAAAATGACAATATGAAGCATTAGAATCAACTATTTGCCATTTTTTTGTTATTATTCATTATACTGGAAAACAGTAGAAAACACAAATCCAAGGTAAAACGGCAATAAATAACTACAAAAGGAATCATTTTTAGTATAATTTGATAGAATAACAAAAAAAATTAATTTTGAACAGTTTCACATGATGATGATGTGAGTAACTGATCAAGTTCTAATTTAGCATCATCTTCAATTTTTCTAATTTCTTCCATATTAAGTCCATACCATTCATCTTGCCAAATCCACACATAATAATGTATTTCATGAAGCTGAGATATCAATCTATTCATAAGATATTTTTCAACCTTTGTCTATCTCATACAATCATTTACACATTTAATAATAATATAACAATTATGATAAGATATAGAAAAATTCTTACTTGTAATCCCCAATAGGGAAAATTAATCTTAACTATCTTATATGAGCACATAATTGGATTTGATGTCTTTATCCAATCAGGTTTTAATGGTCCACGTTTTGTTTTTTCAGGGATAAATTGTTTTGGATCCACATAATCATCACAGAATGGTTTAATAGCATTTTTCTCATCACATATATCAATAACAAGAGGTGCTTTACAACAATTAGTAATAAATTATATAGTAAGATAAAACACATTATATGTCTAGCAAATTTATTAAAATTACGTAAAATTGTTCCATCATTCTTATATATTTCCATATCATATACACTATCCTAGGATAGATGATAATTATAAACATAAATAGAGCAATAAATCAATACATTAGTTCCGCTATCAGGTAAAAAATGTGTTTCCATATATATTTCAGCATTGGAAAATAGTGGTATATGATAAATAGTCTTAGTATATGGATAAGCATTCCATGCTTCTTCAATAACGTGACAACTTTTTGGCATCAAAAATTGAAGCCATACAGGCATTTTATGATATAAATAGTAGATTTTTTTGGTATATTGTCCATTACCACCAGGACCATGAGTATATGGTTCATTTATCAAAATTTTTATTCCATCATTAGATGATGTTGTATTCATCTTACTCATTTTCTATATTTAAATTATTTATATCTAATATAAATTTTTTATAAACTATATAATAGATATAAAATTGCACTACACTCTGAGTATTCCATAGAAACATTTATCTAAAAATTATACCTGTATAGAATAAAGCTGCGCTATTCTATATTCTTCAACATCTAATGGTAATGGTGTACGAAATTCTCTAATCAACATAATAAATAAAAGGTGAGAGACAACTATCACTCTCTATTGTATATATTTTATACGCGCATGCGTGCATAGCGTTAATACATTATACGGTCAACATTACCATTAAATTGAATATATTTTACTTATGGTGTAATATACTTACATAATTGTATTTCAAACATATTAAAGCTAATAAAAAAGATATATTATATGATATACATTCATCAAAAAATAAACAAATTATTTTTGTACAATATATAATATCATAATAGAAATAATAAAAAATGAAAGTAAGTAAATTTTAGTATTTTAAAAATCAAAATTATTTTTTGAAGAAGATGAATTAATGTTGGATGAACACCCCATTCTATTTTTTCTAGTACCACTAGGCTGTATGGAGGTGTATATTCGATTGGCACTATCATTGATATGAGAAGTTTGATTTAATGAATCTTTGGTAGATTTAGTGCTATTTTCATGAGTACCATCATCATCGTCATCATCATCTTCTACCGGTAAATGTATCTCCTAAAGAATTTTATAATGTAAAAAACATGATATTGCAATGATCTATTTTATGAATATAACAGTGAAATACTTTTATAGTGAATCTATTGCTTTTTATTTTAAAAGCCCATTCATACGATGGGATACGATAATTACCGATGCAGTTCATTGAGTAGAGTTTCATAAATCTTAAAAATCCTAAATAAATTTCATTTGTTACATATGTGTTATTATATAGATTTTAATTTTTTTAATAAAAATAAACAAAACGTCAAATAATAAAAAATATCGTAGCACAAACTAAAACTATTTTAAAAGATTTTAAAAAAATTAAAATATATAGAATGGATAAATTAGAAAATGATAGTTATAAATGATAGAATGATTATTTAACAAATGAACCGTTTGTAGCTATAAATTTCAAGACTATTTAGCTTTATTAATGAATTACAAAAATAAAATACTTAAATTTTAATTTGATACATGCAATAAGTGTAAATAGTCACCAAATTATATATTTATAGGTAATTTATTAATTAAACTATTAAAATAAAATTGATACAGTTAAATAATTAAAAATACTATAAAAATAACAACTTAAAAGTTATTTTTTATTGGTTTTTATAAATTTAAATGATGTCAAAACATTAATATTAGTTGTGATTATTGATTAAAAAATTAATTATGAAGTAAAAAATCTACCATCATATTCTTTGTAATATTTTGAGCCTTGTAATGAATGATTTGATGAAGTGGAGGTTGATAATTTTATATAAACATCAGATATATTCAAAATTGTTTGATAAAATACCCCCTATATTTTAATATAATTTAGTAAATGTCATTATTTTTAACTGACTTAATTAATTAATTTTAACATGATTAAAATGAACTTATTATCTAAAAATTGATATACGTATATTTGTAAATAATAACTTTTTTATAAATATAGAGTATAAAATTTAATTATACATTTAAAAATATTAAAAGAAATGATATTTACATAAAATTATATCAAATGCTATGTATAACATAACTAACAAATCAATTTCCAACTTTCTTTAAAAATATAGTATTTTTTAACGTTAAAATTAAAAAAAAATATACAATTTTATTATTGATTTATGTAATTAAATTATATGTTAGTATTACAATTACGGCATGTATAAATGTATAATCATAACTTATATTAACATTCCATTAAAAATATACAGGAGAAAATTTGTTTGGATCAATATTATCAGACGAAAATGTTACTATACAAGCAACAGTTGAACGCCTAATAGCTGATTTTAATGCATAAAGATAGTGAAATAAGCGATCTGATTTCCAACGTGATAGAGATGCCCAAAGTGGTGATAGAATATCTTCTAAAACTAATCTTTTTATTTCTTTACTATTCTTAATAATTAATTTATCAAATAATATTTTTTATTAAAACTACTTTATCACAAGATAATAAAGATGGCTTCTTTTGGGTTATCTCTGACTTATGAATCATATCCAATATAAGACTATATGTATATAATTAGCTATAAATAATCATACTTTATTTTACTCTGCTGTATCTTCTTCAGTTATATCATATAACATAACATTATTTATATCAAGATATTCTTTTTGATAGCATGATGGTATTATCTCACTATTATCATTAGAAATATTTTTTAAAAAACTATATCTCCATGATATTTTTAATGATTTATCAAGATGATCAGATAGATTCACATTTTTACTTGTTGTATTAATTGTATTTGTATTGTTAGATAAATTAGATTCATTAGATATATTTGGTGTAGATTTAATAAATATTTTTCTATTATGAATATCTATATCACTTTTTAAATGGTTCAATCGGATTTCTGAAGGATCATCTAATAAAGCTGCACTAACTGAATGTCCATACACAAGTCCATCTATTAGAAACTGAGATAGCATTGTTTTATAACAATTGCTTGGATAATCTTGTTCTATATTAGTTTATAGCATTTCAATATATCATATAATATCTTTAAATATACCAATAAAAATTAATGATCCTATAGGTAAACCACCAGCTAAGAAAATCAAGAAAATCAATTATTTATAATCAACATATCATACATAATAATTCATCAAGCGTTCTTATACCACTACTTACGAGAATCTGACGTGAAAATGAATTAGCTTTCGTTCCATAATATGCAGTATTTATTGATTTAGGTTCATTCTTTTTAAACCCACTCCCACCCGTGGTCTTCATCATAAACCTGCGCAATATTTTTAAGCGCATCTCCCAACTTATTTATTATTATAGTTCTTTATATTACTCTTTGATTTTTATTCATTTATTTTTTTCCATATAATACTAATATTTACTATTTTCATCACAAAACATATTACTAAATGTATGATATTACCATATACATTTTAATACAAAACTAAATTTTATATCTATTAGATTATTCAAAAATCGTAATATTCTTTGCTTATTTAATGATAAAATTCAATCATTCAATAATACTCAATGCTAACAATATGTTGAGTATGTTATGATAACATTATAATACGTTGTTTACATAATTTAATTATGATTCAACTAAATTATTGAGTAAAATAATCATATCCAACAATAAATTTGCCATAACTATAATAGGCTTCCGCTGAGTTTGGCCAAAACTCATTTACCCACTTTGCATGTGCTGTATCACGTGGTCTACTAGATTATTAGGAGTTTTGTTATGGGTGTGGTAGATAGATTTCACTAGGTGAAATCGTATTGTAACATATTATTGAGTATTATTACATTTGAAATCATTAAAATCCTTTTAATGATCCCCTTGCTAGTTTCAGTACATAAAGCATCTCATCAGTTTTTAGCGCACACACTTTTGACGATTGTGGCATCATAGTTTTAGAAAAATAAGTGTAATTAAAGCATTGCATAATTTCGAATCTATAATAAAATTTTTCAAACTTTAAACACTATATTGTGATCCTCTTTCATTAAAGAAAAATCTAGTGGTCACTATATCATAATATCGTAAGAATATGCAAAAAGTTATAATAGAATATGTTGATTTCACAAATAGATTAAGCCATAACTTTTTTTAATGTTGATAATACAGAAAAAAAATAAAAGTCGAATAATTTTCCATATATGGATATCAAAAAATTGTGTTACTTAAGGCACACGTCACTATATAGTTTTTAATTGACAATCAGTCCACGATTAATTTAAAACCGGACAGATGGCATGCGGTGTAAGTAACTGGGATCACAGTTACATGGATGCTGGTTCGAATCTTCCCCATGTCAGTCCACAGCCTCTGGGTCCCTGTACTCTCAATCTAAATTCAAGTAGGAACATTTTAGTAATCGCAGTTGATTATGGCCTGCCACAACTCTGCATACAATGAGAGACTCCTAGCTTAGTCGAAGCCTTAAGCGTTTATAAACCCCAGGATGCGGGGACGAATCTTCATATTTATCCGTAGATCCGCCGCCCATAAAAGTACGGCATTCTAGACTAATCCAAGGATGACCAGAAGAGAGGGTTGGTAGTCGCCCAAAACGAGGATGTTTAGTGGATTAAACTCACACACTACCGCATAATATTAAGTCACCATAAGATGGCGCTGCATTAACAACAGCGTTAATGAGACGGGCCTAATTTACACGAACTTCATAAACTAACAAGTTGCGCAAGGGGTATGACCTTGTAAACAACAAAAAAATTCGAAATTGAAGCAGCCAAAAAAATTCTATACTAAAAGATTATCATATACTAGTTATTTAAATAACTGAGAAAAATTATAGACGTCATTATTCACTTTAGTTCTATAAAATGTAATGCATATTATCTGATAAATAAAATAATCCGAACAATATTAAAGAGTAGCTTTAAAATATATTTCAAGCAACTGATGTAAATACTAATACATTTTAACATATTGTTAGTTAATACCAAGCATCAATTTTTTGTGATTTAAAAAAAGTAAAAATTAGTAATATTTTTTACATATATATTTAACCGTTAATTAAGATTCCCTGACAATGTTGAATCTCTAGGAAAGTATTCAATGCCATCAGCATGTAAATCTTCAATTACGTTTGATGGCAAACTACCAGTGACAGAGATAGCGTAGCAACCAGGAACATACTTGTCAAGAAATTGCCATTTCGCCACCCAACTTTCTGTAGGATCCATTAATGTGATAATGCTATTTAATATTACTACATTTCATGCCAATATATGATAATAACACACTTACCCATAAAAGTTAGTCGTTGTACATGAAATCAATCTTTCACGACTACCAGAAATTCGAAGATATCTTTCACAATTATCACAACCATCCCTTTCAAAAAGTTCAGACGACTAATTTTATGTTATTTTGTGCAAAATAAAGTATATAACCTTTAAGAGTGAACAAAGAAGACAGCATCTAAGACCTCTAATCGATCTAGGAATCTGATCCAGTGACTGCATCGGTATCGTGTGTAATCGGCAGCCCGACAACTGCATTTGCTAAGAGTGCGGGGTATATCTGTAGAGTTATCTAAAACTAACGCTATTAAGTTAAGATTTCACAGAAAAGTTTTATATACCATGAAAAGTATATTGATATAAATTTAAATAATTTTGTGATATATTCATGTATATGACTAATGGATTTTTATAGATGACCACAAATGAAATAATCAGTTGTTATGATGCAAATATAAAAAAAAAATTGATAGATATTATTCAAAAAGAATTATCTGAACTTGAAGCACAACATTTGAATGATATTGAAGAGCTATATTTCCTTGAAAAAGATGGTGTATTTGCAGATTTTATTCAATGGAAAAAAAGCGCTAAAAATGATAACAATTTTTTGTTTTATCTAAAAAGCAATCCAAATTTTTTTAATGAAGCTAAAATGAAGCAACCGTTACCAGATTCTTCTGTAATCCATTTTAATTTAAAATGGAATGATTTCACTAGAGATAAACCATTTGAAAAAACTGCTTTTGAAAACCCTTTAACATATTTTAACAAAATGATGGATGAATTACAACAAGAGGCTGAACAAGACCGAGCTATTCTTGATAGAATTGAAGAGTTAAAAGGTCAATTAAAATGGGATTTGAAACTCGATGAGAATAGTCCTCAGCTTGCTGTAGTATATGAACAACAATTACCTAAAATACATAGGGATTATCTACTTGAAGAAGCTGTATGGTTGTCAACGGATTTTTACATGGAAAAACGTTGGAAAAAAAATGTTGCTAAAAAATTATCATACGCTTGCAAACGTGTAGTAATGGAAAAAAATATTCTCAGGAATCAAACTTTACAACAGGAACTTCAATATAGGAAACTAGCAAAGTCAGTCGCTAAATTAGTATCTGAGTTTTGGTTAAATATTCAAAAAATTAAACAAATAAAAATTAAAAAATTTAACGAATGTCAAAAACATATTGAATTAAATGAAAGGTTGAAAACTTTTGTCGATACAACACAACTATATTCGTCCAGTATTGCAAATAAGCTTGTTAACTCTGCCTCGAATACTTCAGATAATGATTCGTTGACAGATGAATTTTCTCCAAGCAATATTGATGATGATTCAGACATTCTTGAGCATGAGATGGAGGAATTCATTGCTGAAGAAAATCTATTGGATAATGAAAGTCTTAATGCAGAGATTACTGATTTAAATAAAGAATGCAATCTTAGTTTAGACGATCTTATAGATAACTTGCCTCAAGAGTATATAGATGAATATTATAAAAATACAAAAAATATTGATATTTCAAAGTTTCATATTGCTAATAACAGTAATGCTTCTAAATTAGTGGTTAAAAGCGACAGTAGTTTCTCTGAAAAATGTGACCATATAAACGATTTTCATTCAAATGATAATTATAAAGAACACAACCCCATTACTGATATCGCTTACAGTAAACATGGAGCTGAATTTTTGACAACCAATGTTGATGTAGATCTAACTTCTAATAACAATAACACCAATTTTAACCTCATGGTAGAAAATGCTCATCGATATAAACCTACTGGCACCACTATATCTAGTGCAAATTGCAAAATTGAACAACCATTTTTACTTCGTGGTACATTGCGTGAATATCAGTTGGTTGGACTTAATTGGCTAATGAGCCTACATGATAATAATCTTAATGGTATACTTGCAGATGAAATGGGACTTGGGAAAACAATTCAAACTATTGCATTGATTGCTCATCTTGCAGGAAATGTTGGTGAATGGGGTCCTCATTTGATTATCGTTCCATCAAGTGTTATTCTAAATTGGGAATATGAGTTTAAGAAATGGTGTCCTTCTTTGAAGGTTCTTTCATATTATGGTCGCACAAAAGAAAGAAAAGCAAAAAGAAATGTATTTTTTTGCTTTATGTTATGATACAATTTTTTTTTAATTTTATAAATACTATGTAACTTAAAATTATACTATTCCAATAATATTACATCTTCATCTATAATAAATACAATTTATTTTTCATAATTTAATTAAAGAAACTGCTTGCCTTTTAATCTATTTCATACGTTTATATTTTATAGGGCTGGTCAAAAGAAAATGCTTTTCATGTTTGTATAACGTCATTTCAATTAGCAGTTCAAGATAATATAATGTTTAAAAAGCGTCGTTGGTATTATTTAATTATTGACGAAGCACATAATATTCGCAACAGTAAATCAATGAGATGGAACATGTTATTAGGTTTAAATACTCAGCGTCGATTGCTTTTAACTGGTACTCCGCTACAAAACAATTTGATGGAGCTGTGGTCACTTTTACACTTTCTAATGCCACAGTTATTTTTATGTGAAGATACCTTTAAACAATGGTTTGCCCAACCAATTTCATCAATGATATTCAATGAATCAGTTGTCGATAAGGATACAGTTAATAAATTACATCAGATACTACGTCCTTTTATCTTGCGCCGTTTAAAGTCAGAAGTTGAACTGCAAATTCCTAAAAAGTATGAACATGTTGTTAAATGTGAATTATCACCCAGGCAACGTGTGTTATACAATGAGTATATGATGTTAGATAGTACTCAGAATGTTTTGAGTGGAGGAAACTTTTTGTCTATAATGCAAATTCTAATCCAGCTTCGTAAAGTGTGCAATCATCCTGATCTGTTTGAGCCTCGTCCTGTTATTTCATCGTTTGTCATAAATAGTTCTGATAAAAAACAATATGTCATTCCATCTTTGGTTGATTTTTCTGAAACGTATGTCCCATTTGTAGATGATTTTTATCGAAATCTACTAAAATGTCATCCACAACTTAAAATATCATTCGACACGTCAGTCAATTCATTACAAAATAATAGGGTTAGTCGTAAGCGTAAATTTGGGGATGAAAGCTTTCTTTATAAGACTTATCAATCAAATTCAATAAATACTGATTGTATGGCACTAAATAATAAACATTCTCATGACTACTATTTAAAAAAAATTTCTAATATTATTGATAGTTATGTGAATTATTTGATGAGTCATCATTCTATACTAGAGTCACAAAACAATATTCATAAAGATATTGAATTTTGCTCTAAAAAGTTGTGTGGTTGTTCATATGATTGTGATGGATGTGGTATAAAGGATTTTCTTGCTGGTATATCATATCCAGTTCTGCGTGACATTATCAACGATCAAATAGATCGTAATATGCCATGTGATATTAGTTGTATCGACACATTAAAAAAACAGGCTTTGCATAATATAAGCAGAATTATAAATTTTAATTTCTCTGCTCACTGTTCCAAAACTTGTTCCAATGTTACTGATATATTTTTGTCATGCGCCTACAATAAGAACATAAAGAATACAAATGAAGGAGTGATTAATCGTCTGTGCAATGTTTCAAAAGATCTGATCAATGAATATATTCCATTTGCTATTAATGAAATATTAGTATGTACTATGCGTGCAATAACTACCGCATTTGAATTAATAAAATATTCTGGAACTACCTCGATTAATTCAGTGACAAATTTTCTGAATAGACTTTCATTTCAGTTGAACCATCCTACATTTGAAATAAGCAATGGTTATAACATCTCAAAAAATAGTTGCCAATCATATGGTGATCTAACGGATAAACTTTGGAATGTTTATATTAATCGCCAGTTGGTATTTCCTCAAACTAGACTTATACAGTACGATTGCGGCAAACTTCAGTTTCTTGATGGATTTCTTAAGCGTTTGTATCGTGAAAATCATCGGGTATTGATATTTACTCAAATGTCCAAAATGTTGGACATATTAGAAAAATTTTTATCTTATCATAATTTTACATACTTGAGATTGGATGGTAGCACCAAAATAGAACATCGTCAATATATGATGGATCTTTTTAACAACGATGACAGCATATTTACCTTTATACTATCAACACGAGCTGGCGGTCTTGGTCTTAATTTGACAGGAGCTGATACTGTCATATTCTATGACAATGACTGGAATCCTACAGTTGATGCTCAAGCCCAAGATCGTTGTCATAGAATTGGTCAAATAAGAGATGTACATATATATCGTTTAGTGTGTAGGAATACTATTGAAGAAAATATTCTAAAACGTGCACAAGATAAACGCACGCTTGTAGATGTGACTATTGAAGGTGGTAACTTTACTGTTTCTCATTTGGAAAAGAACTTCATAAAGGATATATTCAGTCATATTGATAATAATTCAACTGAACCATCATTATTATTACCAAATATTCATACATATGATACTTTAGATAATAAGGAGTTTGAAAAGGTAAGAGTAGTATAGATATTTACTATTAAATTAAAATATGATATTTTGTTTTTGATGATATAGATTAGAACAATATTATCTTTTTTATTAAGTTTATTTTTATTGGACTTTTGTTATTAACTGTTAGTGTACTTTTAAAACATTATCTTATCATGATTATTATTATTTAAATTTTAATAAAGGTTCTGAGTAATGCGGAAAAAGCTGAAGGAATTACTGAAGTTGATATTGCTAATAATATTAAGTCATCATTTGATGATGTGTCTAGAACGTATGATGATTTTTACGATGAAATATATGAAATGGAGAATGACGTATATTTAATAAAATATTTTTTTATTAATTGCCTGTTTAATCCTTTTATAAATATATGTTTAGCTGCTGCCAATTGAAAGACTAGCATTGTATTATCTTGAGTCATTGTGTTGTGAAGAATTTGATATTTTGCGTGTTGAATCCACTAATACAAATAATTCTAATTCAATGTTAATGTCACCACCATCCACAAGTACACTGAATATTAAAGATGAAAAATGTCATAATAATGTTGATAAAGGTGTGTCAAATCTCTATTCAGTACGTATATAAACTAGATATATTTTTATTGAAATTTATATGCATATGTAAATTTATAGATCAGTAACAATGACGGCCAGCTACAACAAGTTATATGTAAATCCATTGTAAAATTGGGTAAAAATGATGACAACAACAATATTGAAAACTATGAAAACAATTATTTTAAATCTGCAGCTGAAATTTGTATAGAAGATGAGAAAACATATAGTGATATTAGTAAAGATGAAAATATGAAATTTGACAGCTACGTAATAAACCATATCAGCGAGGTTGATTTTACTTGATATACTATTGAATTGAGTCAATAAAAATATTTGAATGCACGATAATAATTCATTTGCTTTTTGTCCACATATTGTAGAGAATTTGTTACTTTAATTGTAAATATTGATTGATAATAGTTTGTAATCATAGCTGAAATGCTGAGAATTTGATATTTTTTATGCGGATATTTTTGATTGTCTTAAGTTAGTTATATATATATATATATATGTTAAGTGCAGAATAGCGCACTTTAAATTTTTTTGGTGATGATATTAGTTGTTTGGACACACTGCAATTTTGATAGCTTTATAGTTGTTATATATTAAATTTATTATATTGCGTGTATTTATTTTTCAATTTTAGATAGCAAAAGAGGATAGTATTGAATGGTTACCTTTTGGTACAACTCTATTTTCTATTATTAATGATATTTATAAATTGGAAAGTAGTAAAATATCATTGTTGGCTACCACAACTAGTTGCAACTGTATATCTAATAGCGCAAAAGCCGCCTGTTGTTTTCCTATCCATGATAAATGCTGTAGGGAAGGATGTATTGATCGGTTGACTGTTTCGTATCATGCTTCTAATAACAATAATACTATTGATAATTGCACACGTGATAATATATCTTACATAACTGATGAAATTAATGCTGTTGATTATAAAATGAATTCTAATATACCATCTTACGGTGATTCACTATACGATTATAACCTTATAATATCAATACTTTTGGGTGATTATTCAACTGACAATCCCAACAATTTCTTAAAACTAGATGAAAAACTAAACGTTAAACATTTGAGATGGTTAATACATAACAATTTTGATAATTGTTACTATAAATTTGATGACTATGATGATCGATATTTGGATATGTTAGATCCATGGAATAATAATTACTTTTATGCAGATAATAGATTGAATTTTAATGATATGTCTGAATTATTATTTATCAATGAATGCAGCAGTATGAGGTATAATAATAACATTGATTCATTTTACACAAAATTTTCTACTAAATTATCAAGTAAATATACGTTGAGTAGTAAATGTACTAATTCATTAAAAGTACCTTCTTTTTGCCCCTATAACTATTTCTCAAACCAGAATAAATGCTATAATTTGATAACAATTAATATAGCACCTCAAATATCCCGCCAATTATATAGTACGATGATGGATATATTGGATCATGTTGATGATGCTATTAATTTGGATTTTTTTCGATATTGTTTTATGGCTATATCACAATTATTTTACCCGTTATCTTATTTTCAATTCATGTTATGGATTTTGAGAAAAAATTCTAGCTATAATATTAATGATAATATACCAGATCATTTGGACATACAATTTAATGGTGATAATATACTACTATCAATTGTTAGTGAGGGCACAAAAAGTTTTGTTAGAGTAAAAAATTTAAAGTATCAGCGAGTATACAAAGATGGTTTAAGTTCTGCTTTATTGGCTTCATCTGTAATCAAATATTCAAATTTTAGTTCAGCCAATATAGGGGTAGGAAAAAGAAAACTAACAAAAGACAATCCATCATATACTAGTAGACGTAGTATATTTAACAAAATTCATGAAAGAATTAAAAAAAGGCAACGAATTAGTGTTTTAAACATACATGCATCTGGTGGGCATATTCATGCAAATAATAATGAAACTACCACAAAATCTACTACCAATATAAGAAAATTGGATCGTAAAAAAAGTATTATACCATCAGATAAATTAAGAACGACACAGACTATTCTTCCATCTACAGCATTACTGATGAGTAGCTTACGTAAACGTCGTTATCTACTTGAAAGTAATGCTATGATGTATATACAAGATAAGATAGCTAAAGTGAGACAACATGTATCTCGGATTGCTATAAATGATCATTTATTAATATATCGGGATATTGGATCGAAATCTATAAAAAATATTAAACGTATTGATAATAATAAGGTAGTTAAAGTGAATCCTATACCACCGCCAGCAACAGCTGTATCACATATTATTACACCTGGTATGACTTCAAAATTAAATATGCCAATAAGCATATCAAATAAGTCGCATATTTCTTCCAATATAAAATCAACCTCTCAAATAACATCAAATTCTGTGAATTGTGTTTCTAATCCCAGTGTAAGACCTAGCATCATATCCACTGGTGCCAATATTTCAGGAAATGTTTCTGTGAATTGTGTTAGTAACAATAATTCTAGGGTTGGAAATTATCAACGTTTGAATATACCAAAAACGTCATCTTTATCTATGAATAATAATAGTAGTAGTAATTTTGTTAATAATCACACTATCGCAGTTTCTACTCAAGGTAGTATTAATAAAACAAAAGCACTACCGTTATCTATTCCTGTGAATACTACTAATCTTAATACTTCAACATCAGCTAATACTGACTATAGTGCAAGTGTCACCACTAACAACATAAATAACAAAAAATCTCATATTACTGTTATGAGTCAAAATGTAGCATCCAATATTGCATCAGTTTCTAATACAAATTCAACATCATTGCATCCAACAAGCAGAGTTAATAGTGATCATAAAGGAATTATTAATTACAATACTAATAATACTACTAACAATAAAGATAACAGTACTAAAAATACAAATAATAGTGATAATCTCTTACGTGTAAATCAGTCACCAATATCAACCACTACAACTGGAGTAGTTTTATCATCATCATCGATGGTATCTCAACCAAATCTTAACATACCAGCAATATCAACTAACGTTTCTACTACTAACAACTTGTCTACTAATGTTAACTATTCAAATAGAAATATTGATATTAATGTCATATCTCCGCAAAAATCTGCCAATCCTCATCTACAAAATGATATGGCTATACTTCAGCGTCAAGTTTTATTACAACAACAACGTCAACAAACTCCTTCCATAAGAGTTAACAATATTTCACAGATGCAAACTCAACATAGTAGTCAATCAAGATATCTTATTCAACCACAGCAACATTCAAGCTTTCAACCAAACCTTCATAAACATCAACAATTATTACAAGTACAACAACCTCAAAAATTTATATCACATCAGCAAAATTCAAGTTATTATATTGTATTAATTTTTTTTATGATTTAACTAGTTAATATTATAGATTCAAATGTTGTTGTTAATCATTCTCCCTTAAAAGTCAACGTCCAACAATCTTCAAATAATAATAATAATAATCCTATTAACAATTTATCCAACAACAGTAATAATAGTAATAATAATATAAATGACTGCTCTACTAATAATATCAGTCATATTTCTGCTATTAATTCAGGTTGTAATCCAACACAAATTCATAATCAGTACAATCAAAGTTCACATACAAATAGTGGTGGATCTAATGTTATAACTAATGTAACTCCAAATAATGTTCCTAATTATAGTAATGTAAACTGTATGGGTAATAATATGGTGGTTGTTGGTAATCAACAGTCTATTTGTAATTATCCTTCATCAGTAGTTCAACAGCAACAACAAGTTACTTCTTCATCTCTACAAAATATAAATTCTAGTCAGCATCATCTTATTCAGAAATTGAATAGTTTGCAATATCAATTAGGACAGATTCAAAATCAAACCAATTTACCACACAATATATCTCATCAACTACAACAACAAAATATTGTAGGACAACAGCATCTTCAACAACAAATTATGCAACTTCAACACCAACAACAGGCTATATTACAACAACATCAGCACAATCTTCAACCTATTGATTCTTCTAATAGTTCCAATACTTCAACTATAAACCATGATTCATCATTTGGTAGTGTTATCAATAAAAATAATACTCTTAATATTCCAATTTATAACAACAATTCTAATAATATTCGAACAAATATGTTACCTATGCATAATTTGGTACAAAACAACCAAACATCATCTATGTTAAATAGTTCTTTTAATAGCAATAGTATGGGTAATTTAACTAGAGTTAATTCAATAAATAAATCTACATCTGATGTACTATGTCTTTTAAATTCTATTATTAATTCTGGTGGTAATGTACCTATTGTTCTACAACAAATGTTTGGTGGTAACCAGTCATTACGTAGTGGTAATCCTGTACAACCAAACAAAATGATAAATATATCTAATCATCCAAATTCAGGGATAATCCACAATAATAATAATAATAATAGTTCAACAACGCCAGTTGCTAGTAATCCAAATACTGTTAATAATAGTAGTAGCATTCGACAGTTTATTCAACAACCATCTAATATCATCAATAATAATATAGCTAACCATCAACAACAAGTATTAAATATGAATATTCCAATGTCTTCATGTAATACTGGTGTTGTTGGTGATAATATACGTCCTAACTTTTGTTGTAATACACCATCATCTTCTCATGGTAATATGGTTAGAAATACACCATTTAATCAACCATCGCATATGGATATGAATCAAAATGCACTTAAAAATGTATCGCAAACTGATTTATTTAATATATTGATAGAAGCTAAAAAAGCCAATCCTAATATTCAATTAAATTATTCTAATGTTCAACATCTTATTATGTCTAAAGCTGTAACTAAAATGAATGCACATAATGAAAGAAATAGTCGTAATAATTTTATCATACTTATTACATAACAATAATGAATATATTCTTTTAGGTAATCATGATCAACAACCACCACCACACACATGATAATAATAATTTGTAAAATTCATACATTTTTTATCAATAATTTAATATATTATTTTGTTGTTGTAATTTATGTTTATTTTTAATACCATAATAAATTGCTTTATTTCTATCTTAGTTGTGTAATACTATATGCTCACAGTAATAACTAGTATTTATATCTATATATATATATATATAGTGATTGATCAGTTGTACTATTTTCATATAGAATTATCAGGAAATAATTATTTTTATTACATCTATTATAAGAAATATAATAAAAACTTTATTAATTTCTATCTTTTTGTAAAATATGATTGTTATTTTGATGAATAGCAATATTATTGTATTTTAATTAGCTTAAATAATTCAAACTTTTAAATATTTGTCCAATTCTATATATATATAAAATATTTTATCTGTCAACCCTTTTTTGTAAATAAATAGTATCACTAAACTTTTATATGCTGATTCAATTATGTAAGTTATAATTGAATTGAATTTTTTCCTTATAACTCAACGATTAGTATTCTCACTTCATATGTACCTAATATCCTAAAAGCTTTAATCTATATTTGATTTTAAAATAGACAATATTATGTAATAGATTCTTTTTATTTTTTTTTCTCATAAAAGCTTCTCTAATAATTTAAAAATGTTCTACTCTTTATTATTCACTATTTATTTTTGTTTACATTATAAAAACACATTCAACATAATAAGGAATTATTTAATATCACTAAATTATTTAATAGTTGTAGTAGTACCGTGTTCTTGTTATACTTTTTTTAAATAATCTAATATCGTTAAAAGGATTATATAGTTTTTATAAGGATGATAAAGTAATCATTTATAGTAATCGTATTTACTGGATTATGTATAAACCCTTTAAAATTCAAAAATATATATTAAGAAATCTAAAAAATAACATTTTTGTTTGAATTAACTTGTATAATTCTTTTTTTAATGTTTAGGTATTGTAGATTGGAATTTATATCAGTATAAAAAAATTATTGTATGAATATTTTTTTGACTAAATATCAGTTATAGTAGTAAATCTGTGTATAATAAATTATATTTATTTTTTTGAATAGATATTAATTATAGTTAATTAATTTAAAAAAATATTATTTTTTATTGAATAAATTTAATTAAGTAATTATAAAATATTATATATTTTTGAATTAATTTAATTAATTCAAAAAAATATTATTTTTTATTGAATAAATTGATTGATTAATAATGTGACAATAGTCTAAGGAAATATATCTAATATTAAATATGTTGTATTAATTAATAGTGATATTAATAGAATATAGTATGGAATATATTTTATTATTAATTAGATCAATTCTTAGAGAAATATCGATAGAAAATTAGAAATTTCTTTTCTTTATTAATCATTTTATAATAGTAATAGATTATTATTATTATTCATCATTTCATAATAACAGACATATAATCAAATATTTATACTATTGTGCTTGAAAAGTAAGTTAATGAGATGAAAAAATGGTATCAATTTGTTTTTCATTTAAATGAATGTAAAAAGGTACATACTATATATGAAATTATAATATATGGATTTGAATAGTAGAAATAAAACTACAGGATTTCTATATTTTGTACTGAAAGTAGATTTTTCAAGGAAATATAGTTTAATATTGAATAATAATAATAATAATTAGGTTTAATGTATATTTATTCATGCTGAATTTCATTCTACATAATCAAATTAAAATTAATATATAAAATTTGACTATACTAATCAAATAAATATAGTACTAATACGATATAATACTTTGATTTTAAGATTTCCTTTTTTTAATCTTAAAAATAGTTATTTCAATTATATAAACATTACTTTTTAGTGTGTAACTAGTGAAAATATTAATAAAGAATACTAAATAAAGTAATATTTGTTTATTTTAATGTTGTGAATTATATTCATTTTGAAAGTTTTATATATATACATGGTTTTTTTAAATAAAAATTGACAATTTTGTATATAAAATATAATTAAATTTAGATAATACCTTCATTTATTATAAATTTTATGTAAATATAGAAATGAATTGCCAAATTGATAATATTGAAGTATTATAAAAATATAGTTCAAGTCCATATAGCATATATGATGATATAATAAGGATAGTTTACGTAATATGATACTATATTAGTTTTACAAGTAATATAGTAAATTTTTGATAATTCAATATATTAATTGTAATACTACTACTTTAGGTCATTTTAAAACCATTTCTAATGGTAATGATTAAATCTATATAGATTAATTAATCATTTGTATGATCTTTTAGGTAAAATAAAATATTGATACTTTAAAATACAATTCATTTAATAGAAATAGTATTATTATTTATTTTAAAACAACCTAATTGAATCAAAATATTCTTTTATTTGTGGTAACAATATCTCATATTTGGTTAATTTTAAAGATACTTATACTAATAGAGATATATATTATCATTAAACAATATTTAAAATGTAGTCATTTTTTATATAAATAACTAAAGATATAATTTATTGAGTGGTATAAAAAACTAGAAATTTTTATTTTATAGTAAATATAGAATAAGTGATTATTGCCATTAAGAGATGACAAATTAAATAAGCTATCACTTAGTATAATTGGATGCCTATATGTGGTTTATAGATATTAAAAAATTATTACGTAGTAAGTTTAAATATGATTCCAAAGCGAAAAAACAAAAACATTATTTAATAAACGAATTAAAACAACGAATAATAGGTTAATCATAACGAATAATAATGTGTAAAATATAATAATTATTATTAAAATAGGGATTTTAAGAACGATATTGTGCAACAATATACTAATAGATTAGATATTATAATAACCAAAAATAGAATAAGAATGTTGAAGAAATATCATCATGAATCAGAATAATGATAAAAGAGAAAGAATGTATGTGGAAAAAATTCAACCTTTAATAAGTTTATCAACTTTTTCTTCAAGGGCTGCAATTCTAGCTTCAAGTTTAGCAACATCACTAGATGAAACACCACCAGAAGTACGTTTAACATGCATTGATTGAGCATTAGCATTGATGTGAACAGATGAAGCTTGACGTTCTGGCATAATATGTCCTAAATGTGGTTCATAATCTTTAAGTGATAATAAAAGAGGTTCAGCTTTTTTTCCAGCTATAAAATCAGCAGCAGAGATAGCAGGTTGATCACTATTAGTTTCAGGGAATATATCATCTTGGAATTTATCTGATTTCCTAGGAACAATTAATGAAATGGGTTCTAGACATTTATCAGTAGCTTTAACAAAATGCATCAATTCATTGTGATGTACATCACAAGCAAGTTTATTAGCAAAACACCCAGCTCTAATTTGGTCACCTTGTTGAATGGTACTAACAGAAAAAATTTGACCACTAGGTTCCAATTCATAAATGTTAATAATACTACTACCTTTACTGAACAAACAAACTAGACTAACATCTCTATCGTAGAACATATTTAATGCAGATACACCTTGACATATGTCTTCAGTACATATAGGAGTTTGAGGATTATCTAAATTCCATACACTAAGGCGACGTTCACTTTTTTTAGTAAAACCAGTAGTACATAAGAAATTTCCAAATTTATCAGCAAATTGAACTCGTGTTGGTTTTGAACCATCATATGCTTGAAATTCAACTTCCATATTTCCAGTATATAGATCATATACTCGAACCATCTTATCTTTAAATGATGCAGCAATTTTAGTACCATCTTTATTAAGTGAAACACTATTCAATTGATCGGAATGAACAGATGTATCAATGGTTCTAATAAGTGAATATTCTTTAAGATCATATATAGTTATACGATCCATATTAGCTAATATAACAATATCTGAAGCAGATGGATGCCATAATGCTTGTACAGCTCTTCTTTGTGATGGTTTTAATGTAGCTAGTGGTTGTTCAAGATTTTCAGTTAAACCATCATCTGGTATCCACCAACAAATATAACTACCATCATCAGCTCCAGATATCATACGATTAGGACAAAATGGATCAAAACTCACATCTAATACTTCTGATGAATGTCCAATACATTTTGGTACAGTTTCAAATCTACCAGGCTAATAATAAATTATTATTTTATTATGATATTTATTATTTATAGTAGCATACCTTATCGCGACGTAAAACTGTTGTAACAAGTGATCCAGATTGGTTCAATACAGCAGCAATAAACAATTCATTACATGCAACAAAATTTCCATCCAATCTACTTTTACTTACTTCAACACCTTCAAATTGTTGCTCTTTTGGTGCCACTCTACCAAATACATGGCGAAATTTTGACTCTCTCATAAACTTCTTCATGTTACTACTATCTCAAATAAGCCTATTATTGGCTGTTATACGATAGAGCTTTATGCGAATATATTATGTCAACCACACCTTTTCCGACTGAATTATTCGGATTGTAAAACTTATCCACTTAATCATTCGTCTACTTATCAATTCTTATATATTATTTATCATGATATTCAAATATTAAATTTCTTTAATTTTTTAATTATTATAACATACAAAATAAATATATAATATTTTATTGTAATCGTGTATGATTGATTAACGGCTTTGTTAATCTATTTTATGTGGTGGTGGAATAATAACTTACGGATTATATAATTGATAATATATTGGATGAGCTATTAGAAAATTTATTATTTACTTTTTATTTGACTCATTATATTTAATAAAATTATTTACATTCATATTATTCTATCTATCTAATAAATATAATGTATATACAATCAAACTCATATTAACATCAATCTAATATAATACTATTATGATATTGATTTATTTATTTTTTTTCTATTTCATACTACTATTATATAAATATTAATTCATATATACTTTTTATTATATTCAAATTTATTTTATCTTACTATTCTATGTATTATGTTCTCAACTTAAATATATTTATGTTAATATTATCAATTAAAAATATTATTATTATTATAAATAGTGATTAATCATATAAAATAATAAAATGAAATGTATATATTCATATTTGATATACATTTTAATTATTTATGTTTGTTACTTTATAGCTATATATAAATAGTTTAATAAAATTTTATATTAACTATATAAAACATATGGATAACATATTTAACAAAAAAAAATATCTTTCGTATATACTCTCGGATTGATTCCCTAGTTGCTAAGGATTTGTATCGTTTTGACTCGTGCTATTTTCGTAATGCTTATCAGGATATTTGGCTTGTTACTGTTTATTCTTTGTTAATGTATTTTACATTTATAAAATCTATTATAGATAACATTAATTGATTCATCTATTTTAATTTTAATAGTTATATTGTATTGAAATATTTATTATATTTGCAAATATAATATTAACCTTAATATTGTTAATATCTATTTATTTATTAAAAGCTCTATGTTATTTCTTTCATTTACATTATAAATTATATATAGATATAACACTATTTGTATTATCAGTTATATTAATAGTTGAATGGAGTCAAAAGATGAGTTCAATCCAATACCATTAAGATTAATAATTGACCCACCCTGGTATTATTTAAGGCTACATTATTAATATTATATCATTCTACAGTATTATAATTGCTTATA